>CAUYQU010102612.1:0-100619 GCA_963574635.1 Cheracebus regulus | reverse complement strand
AGAGTCGTTGAACATAGCTTCCTAAGTTAACCTGACTGCCCTTAAAGGAAGTTCTTCTAGAGAGAGTTGTCAGGCTCTTAGCAGAAGAGCCAATTCCTTTGAGAGAATGAATATGGGGAGAAATGTCAGATATAGGTGATGAAGGGATGGAGGCAGCAAACCACATTGCCATGTAGGTACCTATGCAACAATCCTGAATGTTCTGCACATGTACCCCAGAACCTAAAGTGCAATAAAATATATATACAAAAAATAATAAAAAAGTGTCTAGTCTGCAAATGTTAAGATAAAGGAATAGCTAGTCTGTTTTTCTTTTGACTTCTCAAATTTTTTTGGCCACTTTTCTTGACTCACTCTGACAACAAATGAATAATTCCAAGCCAGACAGGCCTGCTCTGTGGGCAGACTCATCATTAATTCTCCAAGAAAAACTACTGTTGGATCCTACAGTTCTGGAAAGTGGTATAAGAACTGAAAAGGCTCCTGAGACGCTTTTAAGATAAAAGTCTTAAGGTCCTCACCATTTGTGGCACCAAAAAAAAATGCCAAGAGGCACCCCCATAATTCTCAGAACGCGTGAAGACAACGAGCTGTGATCCCAGCTTATGACATGGCCAGTCACAGGGTGGGGAGAACCCTCATCCCCAGGATCCCGGCTTGAAGAAACTTGCAAGCAAATGGGGTTGCTGCTTGTGGAGGACAAAGGGGGCACAAAAAGGGCAAATTTGAAAAAAGGAGCCACAGGCAGGAAAAGGAACTGAGGAAGCAGCACCAACAGTTCAGGCCTAAAGGGAGCCAACACCCGTCCAGAGGGCGGCTGGCATCTGTGCTGTGCCAGGGCCCGACCCGCAGACCCAGGCTTTCACAATGGATGAATAACATACACTGACCCAGATACTTTGCCTGTCAGTCTGGCTAAGGGTCCAGGCCACTCACAGACACCAAGGAGGGTCCAGTAAAGAGTTAGCAGCCACAGCCCCGATCAGCCAAACCTTTTGCTGAAGCTATGCAAACCCTCCGGCCTTCCAAAAAGGTTTGTGACTATTTCCTGTAACTATCCTTATAATTTTTCTTCTAAACTTTTCCCACAACCCTGACTGACCTCCCACAGTGCTGAGCCACTGCACCAGCCCCCTCAGAACCCACCTTTTATCCTTAACCAGTCAAATTCACTCTGTATCCATGGCATGACTGACAAACAAGAGCTCCACGCAGGACGGGACACCGCTGTTAGCTGGTAAGCTTGAGGGGTCCTGCTTCCCTCCCTCCCACCTCAGAGCAGCTGATTTCACCCTGCATGGCTTCTTGGGCCTTGCCCTTGAGCAGGGCTCTGTTCCTGCCTGGTTGCCCTGCTGAATACTGTGGATATGCAGAACCCAGGACACCAGAGGAGAAGGAAGAGCAGTGAGGCAAAAGGCTGAGGCGTCACCAGACCGGCTGAGTCAATCTGGACAGAGGGCCACACCCAGCCAGAGGCTAGGAGAAAGAGCAAGTGGTTTAAATGTTACCCTCAGGTAGCCTTGAGTTCCCACAGACATTGATAGACAGACAGGGGAATTTATGATCACTTCCAAGAAAGCAAATAACCAGTGTGAGTTCTTATGAAATGATTTTTAGTGAACCAACTCTAGTCTGTGACATCAGCTATATTAACATTACTTACCAAGTAGTTCTGTCTTTCCTGTATCTATCATAGTACAATTAGTGACGACCACTATGAAGCCATGAGGTATTCATTAGATTGATTTGGATCAATCATAACAAGGTTATCAATATTTAGTTTTTAAATTGATTTTGCTATTATCTATTTTCTCTGGGAGTAAAGGGAAGAAATAAGAGTTGTTTGCTAAGAAAATTAACAATGTAAACATTAACAATGTAAACATGTGATATGGTTGGCTTGTAAAAAGAAACCAAATTGAAAGACTTCTGCAGTAGGAACAAATAATGAACAGAAATGATTATCAATTATTCTTATGTAAGACCTCAGCGACTGGAAGCCAGCTGGAGCTTTCCTGGGTTCACTGCTCAGTAAGCAGCTGCTTCACATACTCAATTTTAAAAAGTTTAAAAATAAACAAATGCGTGTTTTTGAAATAGTCTCTGACACAGTGAGGCTTTTTTGGTTTGGGGGATTTTGTTTGTTTTAAGAGATGGGGTCCTGCTCTGTTGCCCAGGCTGGAATAAGTGATGCAATCATAGTTCACTGTAGCCTCAAACTCCTGGCCTCAGTCTCCCAAGTAGCTGGGACTACAGGTGTGCATCACCATGCCCAGCTAATTATTTTTATTTTACTTAGAGACGGGATCTCACCATGTTGCCCAGGCTGATCTTGAACTCTTGGCCTCAAGAGATCCTCCCACCTTGGCCTCCCAAAGTGCTAGGATTACAGGCTGGAGCCATGTGCCCAGCCTCAGGGAGTTTTCTTAAAAACAAAACAAACAAACAAACAAAAACTGGTTGTAAATGATACTGGTCTAACACTCATCCTATCTTAACCACTTCCCTTTAAAACCCCAGGAGTGGTCTAACCTCAGAGCCCCTGCAGCCCCAGTCTTCTCCTTCCTACCAGGGAGCTCCGCTGGCTGCCTTCCCTTTCACATTAATTCTGCTCCTTATTACTGGCTGCTCATCAAAAGTAGAATTTTATTTCTTTTATCAAACTGTAAGAAAAATACAATTCAATTATTCTAAGTGAAGTAACTCAGGAATGGGAAACCAAATATCGTCTGTTCTCACTCATAGGTGGGAGCTAAGCTATGAGGATACAAAGACCTAAGAATGATACAATGAACTTGGGGACTCAGGCAAAGGGCGGGAGGGATAAGGGATAAAAGATTACACATGGCTACAGCGTACACTGCTCTGGTGATGGGTGTACCAAAATCTCAGAAATCATTGCTAAAGAACTTATTTATGTAAACAAACCACAACCTGTTCCCTCAAAACCTACTAAAATTAAAAAATAATAATAAATTTAATGAAAAATGTGGTCAAAAATCCCCAAAAAAGAAATACGGTCATTTTCATCATCATTATCATCATATATAATCTTTAGTGTTCATTTACCCAAACTTGGGGCCCATTTAATAATGAATCAATCATCCAAATGAACTTGGAAAGCATCTTTCTCTAAATAATTTATATATATATATATCTCAAGAAAAATTTACTAAACAAACTAATTATTATGTATATCAGAACAAGAAGAACAGAATGCCATTTTTTAAATTCCAAGAATTCTTGCCAAGCATAAAACACTAAAAGTTGTTTTAGGCTGTCCATTTTGCTGCTATTTTAGAAGGCATTTAGTTATCTCCTATAGTAAAACTCTGTGGAACAAGCAGGGGAAGACGTGAGTAAAAGTGAGGAGAGCAGTTAATACAGGAATCATTAGTTCTGGGATCAGATGGACCTGGGTTTCAATTCTGCCTTCTGTCTTGCAAACATTAGGCAGGTACCCTTAAGCCTTGAAGTCTCAACCCCACACGAATGACATACGGATGACAAGGGCATATGCAGCATGGATGCCGAGGAAATGTAACAAAATTTGAATCATAGTCACAGTTATTCAAGCCATATACTTAATATTTTGTGCCTTTACTATATGTTTTACTTCATAAGAATAACAAATATTTAAAACATATATGTACCATTTCATTTCGATTATCCAGTAGTCAAGCCAGAATTGCCTTTAAATACAGGAAGTGTAGGTGGTTTCTAAGGTGGAGTGATCCGAGAACCATTGGCAGGCATATGGTGCCCCCACATAGCTCCATCATGTCCTTACTATGCAACCTGAAGCTCTACTATTAGGGATTAACAGATTTGGTTAAAGCCATATATTTTTCAAGCATCTTTTAAATGTAAATACCACTGTAAAGCCTCAGAGTAAAAGAGTTCTTTTCACCACTCCCCCAAAAAGGGGACTCCAATAAATTGCTGTCCTGAAAAGGAAAGTAGGGAGGGGGAGAACAGAAGAACTGGGAGGCTCTGGGTTGAATAAAGGAGGACAGACAGAGGCTGCATATTTGGTCAAGAGAGAGTATAATGAGAGAAGTCCCCAGAGGAGGCAGAGAGGCACAGCAAGGAAAGGCCAGCAGGACAAATTCCTCAACTGCAAGACCAGCTGCGGGTGGCCCCTCAGCGACAGCCAGAGGCCCAGGCTTCTTTTCAGCATCTCAGCAGGCTCCCATCCTGAGTTGTCCCACACAACTGGACCCTCACTGGGCCCAGCACGAAGCAGAAGGAGGAAGAGTAACCTGAGGTCCTGTACCCCATCCTGGGCCCCAGGGGAGAAGGCTGTCCAAGCAAAACCCTCCCTTGCACAGAGGGAAGGCAGGGAGCCTTGTGTATAAAATGCTTGGGAAGCCAAGTCAGCCTGGCTCCAGAGAGCCATGTGGGAGAGATACAGCCCACCACCATCCACTGCATGGCCAGCTGCAAGGAGACAGACAGGTCCACAGAGAGAAGACCGGCGCGGGGCAGGACAAGGCTGGCTGGGGACTACAGAATAATAGGCTCTGATTATTCAAACAAATGTGTGACCATGAAACAAATTTCAAAAATACAATCCAAAGTCCCAGTGAAATGATAGGCATCCATTGCTTTGGACAATCTCTGGGATGGTTTCTACTCTATCCTTTTTTAACTTACACAGAAGATACAGAGTGGACTCTGTCTAGTTTCTTCAACATTTTAGCAATTTCAGGGAGAGTCTTCCTTTCACACGTGTACTCTCATTTGCTTTTTAAATGGAAAATACTACCAATTCCTAATTATTATAAGAAGCTTGGAGTGAAATGAAAATATTCTTCATGGTACCATCTAATACCACCAATATCATCCTTTTGTTGTATTTCCTTTCCGTTTTTATAGAGTTGTCTCTTCTAATGTGCTTATAAGGCAACTGTGAAGCCTGCTTTTATTTACCTTCACAACAGTCCTTTTCTAGGTCGCTACACTATTAATGTTAACAATTACATGATATTCCATGAAGTTGATCATTTACTTAAACTTATCCTGTTGCAGTTAAACATTAACGTTGCTTTCAGATTTTCTTTAGAAATAATGCTGCAATCACCATTTTGGGGCACTGACTAGCTTTTTTTTGATTTGGGGTACTTCCTGAGGCTGCAGCCTCCAATCTCCCCCAACTTTTTTGACAGCTGTGCTTAAGGTGAAGAGAAACCCACAGTCCACACCACACAAAGCTCTTTGACAGTCAATACCATCCTTACCACCCTATTGGAAAAAAAAAAGTTAAAGCAGGAAAAACAAAACCCAACTAATTAGGCAAAGTCAAGCTGATGATGCCCAGACAGTACTGTCACATGCCAGGGCCCAATCACACATCATGTCCCCAAATCAAGCACAGAGTCATCTTGAGAGATCCCCTGGCCTGGGCCCCTCAAACGCACACTCATATCCCAGGAGATTTGCAGTGACACAGGTTGACCCACATAGTTAATGTGGTCCAACCAGAGCATCATTTTTATACAAAGTCTGGGGAATGAGACACTGCATTTACAGTAATCACAGATAGAGAAGCAGGCAGTTAGGGCCCTGCCCCAGCTCTTCCTGGAGGTCATGGTTTGAGGAATACTGCAATCCTTACCTCTGGACTCTAAAGACACCAGGGTGTTGGATACAAATCCATCTCAATCTCAGAAGAAAAGCAGTTGCCAGGGGTGCCATTTGCAAGCATCTTTCAAGTGATGAAAGCAGGGCCCAGGCAAAAATCCAAGAGCTGCTGGCCTTACCCTCAACCTCCCCGGCAAGGGACGTGCAGGGTGGCCTTTCCCCTCCCCACTGCCACCCCAGTCAGTCCTCCTCTTATTCATTTTAGAAGTTTTTAGTGAAGGAGATTAAACGCCAGACACTAGATAAATAGATGAATAAGACAGACCACCTTTCAATAACTCAATTCTAATGGAGAGAGATGCATACATTTAACAACTAGTAAAGCACCAATTTGCACTAAGGGCTCAGGGAGCACTGGGAGCAGGTGGGGGTGGGGGATAACAGGAATGCGAGCCAAGTTTGTATATGAACTGGCCAGTACAAACCAGGCAGCTTTCCTCCAGGACCAACCCTGGACAGGAGGCGATTCCATGACCTCCCCAGCCGCGGCTCCTCCCGCAATTCTCTCTACTTACTTGCGGACCCTTATTGACTTGCAAAGCCTTTCCATTCAAAAAGGGTTCAATCTGGGACATGTGGATTAAAGTATGGCAAAACTTGCCAGTGAGGAATTAGGCCTGACCTCTCTGGGAGCATTCTCCAACACTGACGAGACAGCGCATTGGAAAAGAAAAAAAAAAAATGCCCACAGAGGCTTAGGCTGCTGAGCAGGAGAAATTAATACATAGATCTAAAGCAGTTAAAAGCCAGCCGGACTCCGTGGCTGGCTCCTCACGTTGCCAGTGATTTCACTACAACTAATGATGACCTGTCATTCTGAGAGCCCCCAGGGACCTTCCGCACTGAGGAAGGCCAGATTGCCAGTGCTTGGCATCCCTGAGCTCCAGCCACGGGGGACCATGGCCCACCACGAGGTCTGGTTTTCAAACTTCTTGCTTGCTCCATGGGGATGAGCCCTGTATTCACAGCACAATTAATTGTGAACAATTTCTCGGGTGACCTTAAATCCTTTTCTATCTGCTGTCCTGGCAACAAGTTCCTGACTCCAAAGCCTAACCCAGGACAGGAGCCAGGGAATCCATTCATCAACAGAGACCTGGAGGGAAGCCCTATTGATTTGGATGCAACAAAAAGCCTTGGAGAATCCTGGAGTAGGGTCAAGATTTCTCAATGAATTGATTTAGAAGAAAATGGCAACTTCCGCTTCAACCTTACTTATGGTAAAGATCCAGGAAACTGTAACCCTGATGGCTGTGGCTGACCAGAAGGAGACTCGCTGCAACTACCTGGACCTGCCCATTATTTCTGGAACTCACCAATGGGGCATCCTCAAATGGAAAGTAAAACCCAAGATGAGACAGAGGCCTAAAGCTTCATAATCCCCCTCTTAGCCAGTCCGTCAAATAGTGAAGTAAAGCAAAGCTTATTTTTATAGGAATGTTAAACACTGCCTCATGGTCAATGGATGATTTAGGATCCCTCTTGCTACTTCAAATAAATTGAACAGCATTGGGGAGCAGAGAAGGGAAATAACTTTTGCTGGGTACCACTCCATTTACAATTTATTTACTCCTCAGACCAACCACATCGACCCTGCCAGACACCATGAAAAGTAGTTTCCAAACATTAGAATTTATTATTCTTATTTTTCAGGGAGGTTGAATAAAATGCCTGCTTAAGAACCATACCTCCATAACTTAAAGGCAGGCCTAAAACCCAGAAGATTTTAACCCATACCTCATCATCAGCTCATATTCTTTTCTTAACAGAAGAGACACCGAATTTACCCCCATAACAGCAGCCCATATGTCTCCTAGAGGACTTAGAAAGGCATGGATTAATTATCTAAGTTCTGAACTGGCCTCAAAGCCTATTCTCTTTCTGCTCTACTGTTCTGATGCCTTTAGAAGAGAGGAGGAAGAAAAAGCAATAAGTGAAGTCCTCCACCCTCCAACAGAGCCACCCACGCCCATCCCTACAACCACTGAGGTCATGCCCTCTACCTGGACATACATAGATCATAGCCTGTCTTCTTCAGATTACCTTTCTACAATCTTTTGGGAGGAAATTTGAAAACATCTAAACTATACAGGTACTTTAACTTTTGACTTATCTTTTAGTTATAGAAATTTATCCTGACAATACACCTCAAACAATGTGAAAATACACATGCATGAGGCTATTCACTTTGCAGCACTGTTTGTAATTGCAAATATTAAAAGCCTATGTACCATTACATAGGAAAGTTGTTGAATAAACTGTGATACATCTGCACAATGCAATATGATGCAAATATCATAAAAAGAATAAAAAAGATCTCTCTGAACTTATAAAAGTGATTTCTAGGATGTTCTGTTAAGTTAAAAAAGTAAAATGCAAAAAAAAAAATCTATAGCGTGCTACCCTTTGTGTTAAAAAAGGCAATGATAAGATATCCATATATCTGCTCATTTGTGCAGTAAGAAATAACAGAATGATAAACCAGAAAGGAGACTAGTTATCTATAGAGGATGAGTGGAAACAAGAAGGGAAATAAGAGGGGGAGAGAGAAAGAAGTGGGGAATGGGAATGGGATGGGGGGTAAGGAGGAAGTCACACCTTTCTGGTCTGCCTTTTTGTGTAATTCTGATTTCTAAAACCCTGCTTATGTTTCTCACATATTGAAAACATAAATAATAAAAATCAACCAGGATATGAGGATAACCTAAGATGGAGTATGAGAAGTAATATACTCCATTTTGTGAAACTAACTGTATTACAAATAAATAATACAAACACAGTGAAGGGGGCAGGACAGAAAGAGAATTTAAGTAGCTTCAAAAAACATCTTGGCTAGATACTGGAAGGCTACAGATTTAAAAAACATTGTACAATAATTCTTATATTGTAGTTAGGAATTTTTTTCTACAGACACATAGGTTAACAATTCTGAAAATATATGTATTTGAAGACTGAATAAATAAACATATTGTGGCTAATGGAAGCTGAGTTTCTTATCAGTGAAGAGGGGAGTTACAAATAAAAGGGAAAGACCAGAATAAGGTCCGTGGGGTCAGATTAAAATAGGTCACATCAATACGAATTCAGGGTTGTTAATAGAGATAGGGAAGTAAATATGTGTGCATTTGTACATACCTGTATTTCCTAGCTCATGATCTCAGGAAGTATAAAACCAACAACACCCCAGTATCAACGAACACACCCAGTCTTCAAGATCTTGGTTTCTAAACACCATTCTCCACTAAAAGGAAACGGGGCTTCTTAGAGAAATGACTGATTTCAGGATTGGGCAGGGAAAATACAAAATAAGCATGAAACTTCTTGAGATGCCAGAAAATAAGTACGTTCAAAAATATAATGAGGGAATGTTTAAGAGACACAGGAATCAACCTTAAAGATCTCCTAGTGGTGAAATCTGGAGCAATTTGAGCAACAAAGTAAATGATGATAGTACTGGGTTGTAATACATAGAATAAAACAAATATCCATGAGTTCACATACAAATAAACAGAGGTGAGAAGCTCTTCCTTACAGTAGAATTAATAAGTACAGATGATATCACAGAAACCTAAAATTACCTCTTAGCAAACCCTACAGTAATCCTTGCCACAGACAAGAATTATTAAGGATTGTAAAAGCATGATGAGTGGGATATTTACATAATTTCAGGGTATCTTATTGATTACAAAGGAGTAAACAGTAACTTTTTAGTGGAGAAACTACTACCCCAAGTAATCAAAGTTATCAGTGGTAATAAGAAACACTGGCAACATGTACCTCCACACACAATGAACTGAGAAGAGCATGGCAATTTTGTGGCATTGTAAAAAATGTATAATTTGAAATCAATCACAAAGAAACATCAAACAAAGCAAATTTGAGGGCCATTCTACAAAATAATTAGCAGATATTCTTCCTACTTGTCAAGGTCATGAAATAAAAAGACTGAGGAACTGCCACAAACCAGAGACTAGCAAGAAGTGACAACTGAAATAAAATGTGTGATCCTGCATTGGATACTGAATTGGACCTTGGAAGGGGAAAAAAGGCATTAGTGAGACAATGGACAAAATCTGAATAAAGTTTCTAGAATAGTTAATAGAAATGCATCAATGTTCATGTGTTGACTTTACTGCTTTTACTATGGTTTAAAAGACGTGAACATTTAGGGAAACTGAGGGAAGGATATACAGACGTCTACATATTATTTTTGCAACTTTTTGGGGAGCTCTGCAATTACCTCAAATGAAAAGCTAAAATATAAAAATAAACTTAAAAAATATAAAATGATTCCACCAAATTCTCATTGCTTAGGAATCTGCTTGTATTTTTTTCTGTGCAATGACAGAATGAAACAAATAGATTATATGAAAAATGTGCGTGTCAGTCCTAAAAAGTCCAAATGCTAGTATTTTAAAGGCCAGTATTTTGAATAATTTTTTTTAAATCTCAAAGAAAATCTCTATGAAGAGCTGAGGAATAAAGTTCACTAGTTTTTAGCTAAATATGGAAATTATTTTATCTTCTGTATGATAAACATTATCAAGAATATACCTTGAAAGGAAAAAAAAAATCAACTGTTATCCTCCATAGGCTATTTTCAGCTCAAAGAATGCTACATATTTCAAGGAAGTTTGAGCCACAACCTTGCAAACATTACATGAAACAGAGCAATGGGGAAGGGGAACCTGGGGGAAGAGGAGCAGGGAGGGGGCATTCCCAGAATACATGGAATGTCCAGTGTCTGGAAGTTCCTAAGTATTCCAGTCTCCAGCAATGACACTTCTAAATTGTGAAAAATAATGGCACTCTCTCACTATGACTCATAGAGGAAACAGTCTGTAATCAGTAATTTATTATTCTATTCCAAAGCTTTATTCACGGACTTTCATGAACTAAAGTCAGAAATCCTAACCTAGCATAATTTGACTTGGCTTTTCTCATTTTGTTTTTTGGGCTTTTTAAAAAATCATGCAACGTGTCACTGTAACTTGAGCAATGTTCCTTTTAGCGGTACCAAACAAACTCAGTGAGTCCATGATTCTATGAGGAGGCACATTTTGTTCCACGGGGCAGGCACTGCATCTAAAATGTGATGCAGAGATGGTGCTTGGCTGTGACGTCTATAATTAAGGAGCATCAAGGCAATTACACAGCACAGCTGTTTGTGCAAAGCTTCCCTGTAACATGTGGTTTCCCAACGTATCATCTCTATCATGAGCTTAAAAATAAGAAGCAGCCTACCAGCAAGAACAAAGCTAAGAATTCCGCCAGCAGGGACTCTGCCCACTACAACAGCCATGGAGACGTCCAGCAGCCTGCAGTAGGCCTCCTAGGAAACCTTCTGAAGCCTCTGGATCCAATTCAGGCCTCCCGGTCTCCAAGCACACTTCCTGTAGACCCCAGCCTCAGCCCAGTCCTCATCCTCTACGTTCCTGTAGAACTCTGAGCTTCCACATTTTCTGGCACTTATCACATTAAAGTAGAATTGGCCATTTACCATCACTTTCTCCTCTGAGAGCAGGGCTCACGCCTGCCCTTCTAAATTTCCCCAGGATCTGACAATGCCTGGCTCATGCAGGTCCTCACCTCGCATTGGTGGGCAGGTGCAGCCTGTGGGAAGCACATCTGACCATCAATGCAGCCCAGCTCCGGGGCACATATCCACCCACCTCACACATCTTACTGAGCTCCTGCTTGCTGGGCAATATTGTAGCTGGTGAGAATGTTGCAAAGACAAAGAGAGAAAGGAAGGGACTATTCTCCTGGAACTGAGGAATCTGTAAGAGAGACTGACATTTCACACATAACCATGCAATTGGGGAAAATGTTATAAAATAGAAAAAAGTATAGCAGGCTATCAGACCACATAACTGGGTGCCCTCATAACTGGGTGAGAGTGGAGATAATTTCAGCAGATAGTCACAGCCCCATCATTTAAAATACAAGAGGAAAAAAAAAAGAGATGGGCCAAGTTCCCAGCCTCAAAGGAATGGCTGCACATGGCCTAGCCAGGCAAGCTAAGGGAATGCAGCTACTGAGCCATTTAAAAATGACAAGTATGTGAACTATGTTGATTATGTGGGGAGATATTAATAGAGTTTATTATGTATTGGGTTTTTTCTACCATAAAGGTGCTTAGGTTCATTAAGAAAAATGTCAAAGCTTGGCCTCCACCACTCCTGCCTCAAGATAATCTTTAGAGTCCTGGAACAGCACTGGTGACCCTTGGGGCTTGGTAGTCAGAGGTGCAGGCACAAATGGCAGAGTATGAGCAGTGGGAGGGCTGTGCAGGCCCAGAGGAGCCCCTTCATTTGACCAATGCAGACTCAGAGTAGGCAGGCAGCGCGTCCACCCGGGACAGTGCCCCACATCCTTTCCCTCCCACATGTGGCCCTTGCAAGGAGCTCCTCAAATAAGGAAGGGAAGTGGGAGATCAGCAGCCACATCCTCTGTCAGGAAGAGAAAGCCCTCCCCGGGCGGATGTGGAAAGGCTTCCTGAAGTGCCCTGCGCCTGCTTCTGCTGTAGAAGATGACAGCTGTGCTGGTCCTCATTGGGATGGCTGCCCAAGCCTGAGTGCTCCCATTGTTTTTCGGGTAGTTTAATCCTTAGCTCTTCAAAGGATGGTCCCTGGACCAGCAGCATCAGCACCACTTGGGAGCTTATTCCAAACAAAGAACCTCAATCCTACCGATACAGATCTACTAAAGCGTCACCTACATTTTAACAGGATCCCTAGAAGAGTCACTGAGATGATGGAGTTTAAGTGTCAACCTGACTGGGCTAGGGGATACCCAGACAGCTAGTAAGACATTATTTCTGGGTGTGTCTGTGAGGGCATTTCTAGAAACAATTCACATGTAAATCTGTAGATTGAGTAAAGAAGAGCCCCCTTACCAATGTGGCAGACGGGGGGCATCATCTAATCTATTGAGGAACCACATAGAACAAAAGAATCGAAGAGGGCAAATGCTTTCTCTGCTGGAGCAGCCATCTTTTCCTGCACTGAGACATCAGAGCTCCAAGTTCTCAGGCCTTTGGATCAGGGACATAACACCAGCTACCTCCCAGATTCTCAGGCTTATGGCTTCATACTGAGAGTTACACTGCCCACACCCCTGGTTGTTGGCCTTCAAACTCAATGACACCACGAGCTTTCCTGAGTCTCCAGCTTGTAGACAGCAGATCACCAGACTTCTTGGGCTCCATAATCACACGAGCCAATTTCCATAAAAAGTCGTTTCTTATGTAACTATATATATATCTTATTGGTTTTGTTTCTCCAGAGAGCCCTGACTAATACAGTCACATGGACATTAAAATTTGACAAGTACTGATTCAGTCCTAGAGTGTGGGAGGATTCATTTATTCATTACCCAAATAGTCACTGACTCCTCTGCTAAATCCTGGGGCAGAGCCAAAGTACTGACAACACACCTGTAGGCATCTCTGCAAGAGAAAGCCAGGTCGGCAAGTAACACAGCTGCCTTTCTACAGCCCCATGGAGAAGAAATCCACTCTGAAAAGCATAAGATGTGAGAAATTAACCAGAGGGTTGGGAGTGGAACTTTGAGAGTCTTTTTAGAAAACTCTACAGTAACTACAACAACGAAGGAGCATTCAATAAAAATCAAGCACCTTTTTCATAACTTCCTTCAGTAATAAGGTGTTGTACTGTTTTATTTTTCCATTTAGCCTCTCCTGCTAGCTAGAAGCTTTCACATTCTCTCTTGTCCAGAGTTTCCATGAGATGCTAGTAGATTTTGTTTTGTTGCCTTCCTAAATGGCCTGTGTCTGCAACTGCCTATGTTCAGCACAACTTCGGGTACGAGGTAGACGGAGTCATCCCAGATGAGCCCAGTGGCTCAAGCCAGGCTACAAAGGGTCTAGGCCTTACCCTGAGGCCACAGAGAGTCAGTCCAGGATCAGAACTGGTTTTCTGAGTGAAAACTCAAGTGCCAATATGGAAGATGAGCTAGAGGAAAGAGCCGGAAGACAGGCTGAAGAGCAGTGCCTTACAGCAGTACAGAAGAGTGAGAGGGACTGAGCGGAGGCAGGCCATGGACAGAGAGCACTGCGGCAGCAGACAGCAGTCACAGGCCTCCACACCCCAGCAAGGTATAGGGAAGGGAGATGGTCAGGCCTCTGGGTTGGGTGACTGCTCACAGGTTTTGCTGACAACAGACACACTGAAGAGTGGCCATGCTGAGTTCGAGGGGCTGCTAGATTTGACATCCCATGGGCTGACAGAAGTGCAGGCAGGAAGAGAGGGCCTGGGATCTGGGCAGAAAAGCTAACTGAGGCCACAGCCAGAGAAGCTGCCAGAAAGAGAGAGGGAGAAAGCAGGGGAGCCGGTGGGAGAAGGAAGTTTTTAAAGGACTGATGGTTAATGCCCTCCAATGCCTAAGAGAAGAGGAGAACACAGAAAAAAAAAAGCACCCTGCGTTTGGCAAGAAGGAAGTTTCAGGTGACCTGCAAGCACACCCCACTGCTGGCAGAATCAACGGAGAAATGCAGAGAGCTGGGGGGACTGTGGGGTCCTTGGCATGGAGGTAAAAGCAGGCTCTGAAAACAACCACCATGCTGGCCAGCTTGAGACTAAGATAAATAATATTTCTGGATAATACCCTCTATTGTCAAGTTTTCTTTGTGGAGCAACTTGAGGTTTTCATGGAGGTTCCCAATAGCCTTGCTGTGGAAACTGCTTGGAACAGACCCAAAGGCCTCCCATGCAGGCAGCCTCTGGAGGGGCGTGTAAGAGGGCAGTGCAGGGGATGCCATCAAAAAAAACCCCCCAAAACTTGGCCAGCTGCGGTGGCTCACACCTGTAATTCCAGCACTTTGGGAGGCCAAAGCAGGTGGATCACTAAGTCAAGGAGATCAAGACCATCCTGGCCAATGTGGTGAAACCTTGTCTCTGCTAAAAATACAAAAATTAGCTGGCCGTGATGGCGCACGCCTGTGATCCCAGCTACTTGGGAAGCTGAGGCAGGAGAATCCTTTGAACCAGGGAGTTAGAGGTTGCAGTGAGCTGAGATCACACCACTGCACTCCAGCCTGGTGACAGAGCGAGACTTTGTCTAAAAAAAAAAAATAAAAATTTAATCAACCGTCTGTGTGGAAGGACATTTCAAGTCCATTGCTAACCAATGCTTTTGTAAAAACAATAAAAATGAATTGTCAGTAAAGGAAATTAAAAAGGATGTATAAATACATGTCAAATATTTTTAACATTAGACAATACACAAAATTGTATTTTAGTAAATATAATCTGAAAATATATAACTTGCAGAAAAAGGAAAGAATTAGACAATACAAACATAATAAAAGCAAACATAGAGCAATCAATATAAAAGATTACTATTATTCTCAAAATGTTTCTGTTGTAGCACAAGCAAAAAGCTAACACTTGGCCAGGCGTGGTGGAACCCCATCTTTACAAAAATACAAAAATTAGCCGGGTATGGTAGCCCACCCCTGTAGTCCTAACTACTCGGGAGGCTTGGGTGGGAGGATCACTTGAGTCCAGGAGGTAAAGGATACAATGAGCTGAGAAGGCACCACTGCATTCCAGCCTGGTGACAGAGCAAGAGTGAGACCCTGTCTCAAAAAAAAAAGAAGCAAAAAAGCTAATACTCATACAATGAAGAAAAACAGCATATACCAATATTCAAAGTTTTTAATAGGACAACTTAGCTTACTTTTTGCTTGTTAACTTAGCTATTTTTGGTTGGATAAACCAAGCTATGTCTAAGTTGTTTCTGTACTTCATTTTGGTAACACTCCTAAGTACAGAAAGGAGTCTCACAGAGGTATGTTGATGGAAATAGGGAAAGAGATTTTAGCATAATTTTGGCAAGCTCAGAACATTAGTTTTTAATTTTTATCCAAAATGAAAGCAAATGCCATATTCTCAAAACACATCTTGAATCTTTCAGTAGCTGCCAGTTCCACAATCTATCCTGTGCAGTTATGATTAAATTTAAATTACCCTTGGTTGAAGTAAGTAGCTACTACATCCATAAATTTCCTAAACATAGATCATTTTTGGTAAAAAATAAAATTCAAAATGCTTGACCAAATTCATAAGATATTTGGTGATAATGTTTCATAGATGTGCAATATTAAGATTATGTCATAAATCACTGTAGTTAAATCATGGGACATAACATCACAATCTGTAGAATTTCTGTGCTTGTTAAACTTACAACTTTCATTTCTGCCCGTTGATCTTTTCTCCCATTAAACAACTCGTTGCCTTCCTTTGTGCATAGGAGTTTTAATAACTCGGGTAACAAACAAATAAGCAAATCTGACTGCCTAATTCATATCTTTAAGGAATTGAGAACAAGCTGGTCCCTTGCCTCCAAGAAATACTAAGAACTTATTTCAGTTTATTTTCCACAGAACTTTTCCATAGGTAACTGTCATACCTCAGCATGCAATATTGGTTTATAATTAGCTTCCATATTAGCATATAAAAGAATGGATAATTTTTAACACCTTCGCTTGTATATAGTTTACAATTCTTATACCAGCACCAAGCACACTGTTTAGTTCAGATGACCTTTTTCATACCCAAACTTTCTCAATGAAGGAAGGAGTGCACTGATTTGCATTCTGTTGCAAGCTCTTTAATCTATGTGTCTTCTCTAGAATATTTTTCTGTCATTGTAATGATGCTGTCAGAACACACTCTCCTGTACAAAATTAAACTCCAAACCACTCTTGTTGAAAATGTAATTATTCATAGTTTTGTATCATTCAGAGCTAGTTGTGTTTATCAGTAAAAAAGCTGAAAAGAATTCTTCCATCATATCAACATGTTGAAATTACACACTTACTAGAAGAATTGCCACTTAGCAAATCTCTGCATTCTTCAACCTACAATGAAAACTTCCTTACTGGCCCCATTTGTTCTATGGATTGGTTTTCTATATCATTAGCCAGTTTCTCATTATATCATTGGAAAGTGATGTTTGAGCTGTCTCCTTTGCCATAGATTTAGCCAATATTTCCACACACATATTTTTGATGCAGTCTTACATTACTGTCTTGATAACTTGAATATTGGCTTTTTATTCTTAGCAAACCAAACTGTTACTTAGTAAGAAACACACAAAGTACTAATGTTGATATATGAACTAGTGAATAGTATCATCTGTCGGCTTATTAAATGGATTCTTTCTTTCAAAGAATTATTTTTGTTTTCAATAATTTGTTTTATACGTAAATACCATTTACATACAGATGTTATTCTCCCTTCATTAACACTAAATTATCACAAAATAACATATACAGTGGTTTTAGCAGTTTAATTGGCTAATTACAGCTACAAAAGTGAATATATGAACACCTCCAAGTACAACTAATTTAAATATTTTGCTCTTGAGATGACTTCCATTGTCACCATTTAGTTCACAACCTACTACTGCCCATTCAAGGAAACGGGTCTTTTCTTGGCCAGAAAAAAAAAAAAAAAAAAGTCCAGTGAAATTTGTTTTGCCGTTTGTGATCAGTAAATTAAGGTTACAAATAAATTAATATACAATGACCAAATAATATTCAGCTAATAATATTAAGCAATAAATTAAGCTGCTGTCTTTATTTACATATGATGTGATTATATACACAGAAAATCCTAGGAAATCTATTTATTAAAGCTACTGGAAATAATAAGTAAGTTTAGAAAAATTGCAGGCTATAAGGTTAATGTAAAAATATCAATTTTATTTCTATATGTGAGCAATAAATTTTGGAATTTAAATTTATGACAGCATCAAAAAATGACATACCTAAGAATAAATTTAACAAAGCATTTGCAAGACCTGTACCCTGAAAACTATAAAACTTTACAGGGAGAAACTGAAGAAGGCCTAAATGAAGGTAAACACCTGAATAAATAGAACACTCAATATTATTAAGATGTCAGTTCTCCTCAAATTGATATACAGATTCACTTTCACTGCAATCCCAATAAAAATCCCAGATTTTTTAAATTAAAAAAAAATCAACACTCCGATTATTGAAATGTATATAGAAATGCAAAGGGCACAGAATAATCAAAACAATTTTGACAAAGAACTTGAACTTGAGGACTTGTACTAATCTCAAAATGAACAATACAACAAGGGTAATCAAGAGTGTATAGTATTGGCCTAAGCATGGACACACAGAACAACAGAACAGAATATGGAATGCATGCCTAGAACCACACATACATCAACTGATTTTCAACATAAGTGCCAATATTAATCAGCAGGAAAGGATAGTATTTCCAACAAATGACATTTGAACAACTATTAATAGATAAATATATCTTACCTCATCCATAAAAAACAATTCAAATTGGATCACAGACCAAAATAGAAAAACTAAAACTATTAAATGTCTACCAGAAAACAGAGGAGAAAATCTTTGTGATCTTGAGATAGGCAACAATGTCTTAAATAAGACATGAAAAAATATAAACCTACAAGGAAAAACTGATAAACTGGGCCTCATCAAAATTTTTAAAAGTGAAAACCTCTGCTCTTTGAAGAACACTTTAGAAAAATGAAAAAGGCAAGCCATAGAGATGAAATATTCCCAACATATGTATCTAGCAAAGGACATGTCTCTGGAATACATGAAGACTTCTTGTAACTCAATAAGACAAACAACCCAATTAAAAAAGAATGGTCAAAGACTCTGGACAAATAGCTCACAAGGAAGATATCTGGATAGCCAGAAAGCATGTGAAATGATGTTCAGAATCCTTTGTCATCAGGAAAATGCAATCTAAAACCAAAATGAGACATAATCACAGGCCTATTAGAATGACTAATAAGAAGACTGGAATATCAAGTGTTGGCAAGGATGTGAAGCAACTGGAACTCTTGTGAATTGCTAGTAGGAACTGTAAATGGTATATTCACCTTGGAAAGAAGTTTGGCCGTTTTTATAAAGTTAAACATTCATTTATCACATGACCCACCAATCCCACATTTATAGGCATTTCCAAAAGAAAATATATATATACATACATATATATATATATATATATATATATATATATATATAATTGGCTCACAACAGCTTTATTCATAATAGCCCCAAATTGGAAATAACCCAACTATCAATCAACATTTGACATTTGATAAACAAACTGTGCTTTATTCACACAATGGGTTATTTACAAGCAATACTCACTCTATCGCCCAGACTGGAGTGCAATGGTGTGGTCTTGGCTCACTACAACCTCCACCTCCTGGGTTCAAGTGATTCTTGCGCCTCAGCCTCCCAAACAGCTGGGATTACAAGTGTGCGCCACCATACCAGGCTAATTTTTGTATTTTTTAGTAGAAATGAGTTTTTGCCATGTTGACCAGGCTGGTCTCAAGTGATCTGCCTGTCTTGGCCTCCCAAAGTACTGGGATTATAAGCGTGAGCCATAGTGCCTGGCCAGTAATGAACTATCAATAACACACAACAACATGAATGGATCTAAATATCATTATGCTGAATAAGAGAAGGTTAACATAAAAGAGTACACAGTGAATTAGTTTATTGATGTGAAACTCTAGAAAAGACAAATCTAATCTATAGTGGTGGCAGAAAGCATATCAGTAATTGCCAGTGGCTTGGAGGCTATAGGTGTGGAGTGGACAGGGACTAGAGTGACTGAGAAGGAGTAAAAGAAAGCTTTTGAAAACATGGGCATGTTCTAAACCTCGACTGTGGTAGTGGCAGACACATGGATGTAAACATTTTTCTAAACTCATCATACTGTCACTTAAAATGGGTACATTTTTCTGAATGTAAAGTATACCTCAGTAAGGTTGGTTAAAAATAAAATCCTACCTTGTAACCTAGTTCTAAAACACAGAATCAGCACACAGATCACACCATATGTAACTCATCACTTGACTCCAGCAATACTCAAACTGTCCTATATTTTCGTCAAAAAGATATGCTTACTGATCACTGCCTTAGATACTGCAACAATATTAAATTATTATAAATGTTTCTAAATGCTCTCACTTTCTGTACATATCTCACTGTGATATGTACAGTTCTCAAATGAGCAGTGATCTATAGATCACACTTTGAGTAGCCTTGCAGTAGACCACATGCCCAGAATATTCTAGATTGAATAAAATAATGTGTTTAATTGAATAAATTTGTTAGTATCTTTTCTTCTGCTAAAAGTGATCCTGAAGCTCATTCCCACACAGGGAGTTTGGTGAAATTCATAAAAAGTACTAAATGAGTGAACTTGAAGTGGAAAAGAATTTAAACTCTGCAAGGAAAATTGTTACTGACTAATCCTGTGTAATTCTTTGAGGCTTAAATCAGTAAATGTTTAGAGGAGTGTGGTAGACAGAATCTTAAAATGCCCCCCAAGACTCCCTTCTGTTGTACCCACTGTATAATCCAGGTCAGACTCATGGATGTGATGAAATATCATCATTGTGACTAGGTTAAACTATGTGACAACAATGAGGGAGTTTCGCAGATGTAACTTAGTTTTCAAATCAGCTTACTCTGAATTAATCAAAGGAAAGATTGTCCCAGGTGGGCCTGACCTAATCAGGGGAGCCCATTAACAGAGATTCTGAAAGAACTGTACTTCCAGGACAAGAGCAGAGTTTGAGCACACCCACCTCCTGATGTTCTACAAGCTGGGTTTATAGAAATGGTTCTGTATAAGAGTCAACATGAGGGTCTAAGACATTAAGACATTTGAACAGCTGAAGGGAATGGGAAGCAGAAAGATATGGATTTAAATTTAAAAGGCAGAAAATTGTAAAACCAAAAATAAAAGCTTCCCCATCCCTGGTCCCCAAATCAAGTCCAAACCTATGCTAAAGAGCAGTGAACAAAAGTCAAGATACAGCCATTATTATATATGAGTTAAGCATCTCCTTTTCAAAACCAGCAAGAAGGTACCATTTACTGTCCTCTGCAGTTGACAGTGACCCATGAGCTCAAGCACAGTCTTGGTCCTAACTGCCTGCTTCCTCCCTTCCACGTGTGATCCCAACATGGCCTGAGAAGAATGGGCAGAACTGGGCACCCAGCATACACACAAGGATTCCCTGAATCATAGCTGCCAGGCTGCAATTAGAGGACCCATTCTAGAAGCTTGTTGGTCCTCCCCTCCTCCATGTGAGATTAAGTTGGCTGAATCATCCCTGCCTACTTTTCTAGGAAAAAAGACCTCTTGAACAGTGTCTTACACTGGTGATTTTGTTTCTGATATCTCAGTCCACTGAAGTTAAGGAAACAGCTGCATCTCATCAATTAACACCAACATCTACAGACCTATTTACAATTTTTTTTTAAAAGAGCGAGCAAAAGAAAAAAATCTTTAAACTAGCATCCAGCTGGCATTCTGTGAACTCTTTGTATAGTAGATTTTAAATTACAGATCAGAGTAAAACAACATGGGCAAAAATAAAGAGTAATCAGGGCCTCTTTCTGAAGAAAATCTCCAAGATGGCATGGCCCTGAAGGTCCTTGGCTACCCATGCCAGCTGTAATAAGTGCTCTCCGTTCTCTGAGAGGCAGAGCTAGCTTGGTCAAACAAAGCTATGATTACTGAAAAGCAGAAATGCTCAACAAGAATCACCAAAGGGAAAAAGGACTTTTTCTTTAAATCTTCATATCTACGTGATGGAATTCACCTTCAGATTAAATTCAAACCGCATTACTGGGAACAGGTACCACATACGACGTGCTTCCTTTGCACTCTCTTCAGTCACAATATATTTTTCAAGGAACAACTGTATTTTCTCATCACAATTACATTCAACAACACTCACTCTTTGCAAACAGTGGTGGTTACTCTTGCTTCTCTGGAAACTTCCTTGGGCCTTCCCACTTAAAGGATGGTCATATCACAGTTTCCTTTTATAGTATTACATAACCCAAATTACAGTGATAAACCGATCTCTAAACCATATGTTAGTGGCTTTAAAATTACAACAAAATGTAGATTGTCCAAGTACTGCAGAATCTGAGATTTGAAAGGGACCTCAGAGGCCACCAAATTCAGCTCTCCACCCACTGAAGACATAGCCTCGATGCAGCCATCAAGCCTGCTCATACCCAAGTCAAATCTGTCCACCAGCAACCTCCACCCACAGAGGCAGTACTGCCCTCAGGAGCTACCCAGAACAGGTCTGCTCCTTCCTCAGGACAGACTTGATTGACAGAAAGAGGCTTGCACACCCATGTGCCGAGTTTTCAGGCCAGGCTTCCCAGTCCCTCTTACCATCCAATACTTTCCTCCTGCATCCTTTTCAGGACACCTTCCAAACAGGGCCCTCCTGAGATATGGCTTACACAGCATCACAGCTGTGGGCACTCTATGTCCCTTTGACAGAATATAAAGCTTTATAGGCCATCTTCTCCTATAAAGCTTTATGTTCTATAAGTGTAGTCAACTAAAACACATAGGTGTTTTATAGAAATGTTTTTTCAACTTTCTTTCTATACTTATGTAATAAAATTTTTAGCCCAAGAGGCAGGACATGTATTTCCATTATGTTTACCCTTTTTAGTTGATTTCAATTTATCAGGCCACTCCCACATGCGCCCCTCTCTCCATCCCTGAATGCTGTGTGTTTTCATATAATAACATAGCAATGCTCGTCCCTCTTCCCAAAGGAAGAAACTCTTTCTGGAAAAATCCAGTTCAAGTGTTATTACCTTGGGGAAGACTTCTCCAGATCCCTCAGGCAAAATTGAGTTGCTTCATTGCTGTTTCCCAGATCTCTATCAGTTTCACTCTTGTGGATTTAGTATGTGGGCTGCAACTACTGGCTGCTATGGCTCACTCTCCAAAGGGCTCAAGGGTTCTTCATGGATCAAGACTATGTTCAGACTCTGCAAGCTCACTGATAGGAGCTTGTGATATATAACATATCAAGTATTTCTACCAACTTTGTCACACAACATGTTAGGTATCCCTTTCAGCTTTGTGTCACTTGAGACTGTATTGAATATGCCCTCTAGACAGAGGACACTGATCTTTTATTTTAATAAAAACATGGCAGCTTTTTGGCATCCTGTTGGACTGCCCATTCCATTCTGATGACTCAGAACAATAACAGATTGTTTTTAAACAAATAGTGACTCCATCTAACTCATAACGTCTAGCCCACGCAGATATTTACAAGAGTCTCTTGCAAATCTATTCCACAAAACTAAATCTACCAGCCCAGTATTATCCCCGATCTGAGGTTGGTTTAGCAGTACTCACTCCTAGCTAACCCATATTCATTCCTGGTTAATTCTATAATCATTTAGAAATGCTCGTGATTTTTCTGATTCAATTTTTAATAATTACTTATTATCTACCATGTACTAGATTGTATAGATTTTACTAGAGATCACTGTCAGACTTCCAGGAATTAAATATTTTTAATCTTGTTTATTTTTAAAAACTGGCTTTTTTGCCAAACCCTAGTCCTGTGGCAAATGGAGATCACGCACAATGAAATAACCGGTAATTTAGATCATCAACACCAAGAGGCTGGCAAAGTCCTACATCTTTGTTCTCCTTCAAATGAAGACCCTTCAACTGCAAGAAGAGATTAAAATGTATCATTCTGAATCTTCAGCTTCACACCCAGAACCACAAGATCGCTGACACCCAGAACCACAAGATCTCTGGAGAGAAGTGCAGAGGTTTGGTGCCGACATGAGGCAACAGGCGCCCATTCCCATCAGTGAGCTTGCAGAGTCTGGTCAAACACTCCACCCTAACTTGAGAACAAGCCCCAGAAGTCAACCCACAGACCTGCCCGCAGGTCTATTCTCAGCAGGCTGTTTTTTTTTTTTTTGAAGTTATAATTGTTTGTTGTGTATTTTTTTTTTCAATGCCAAACCAGTTGTAATCCAATTTACTTCTATATTTTAGGTTCAACAGCAAGAAGTTCAGAGATAGATTTCCCAACCAGACATTGGGTCACTCACTGGTCACCTTGCCAGTGCATGTTATTTGAAGGGAATCTGCTGTAGCAAATGAGAATAAATCTGAACTTCTATATATCCAGAACTTTTCTAGCCTTAGGCTTTGACACAAGCTCTCCCATCCAGCGGACATCTCTACTCCACTTCCACAATTTGGACAATTCTTAAGAGTGCTTCTCACTTTTTCTTGCTGTAAAACAACAAGAGCCCTCCCCAATGCCAGCAATTTCATGTTACCTGGGTGGTGCAAGGAACAGGAGAGGCCTCTCCCCAAGAAGTGCTTCACGTTTTCACACAACTCCGTGGGTGTGGAGCTGCTCCTCCTTCTGGCCCTCAGTCCTGCCATGTCTTCTTTCTGCCCTCTGCATGTTCATTTCCTTTTCACATTGATCCCCTGATTGGTTATCCAATCCTAAGAATTACTTATCTGTGCTAACAAGCTAAAAATAGACAGTTTTTAAAGCTGTTTTCTCCTCCCACAGCAAAGGAATGAGCTTCGCTTGTAGCAAATAAAAATGAAGACTGCTTCAGAAAGGCAGATGGAGGGGTCTCTGTGACACACTGGTTGTCCGTAAGAACTAAGAGTTCCATATGCCCCCACCCCTACCTGGAGCCTTCCATAGGACACTGGGTGTTTTCTACACCCATTGTTGGGGCTCTGAATCTCATTAATTGCAAGTCTACTTAATTCTTCACTTCTCTTTTCCTACTTAAGTTTACTAATTTTTTAAGACTGGCAGCAATTATATTAGACAAGGTGTCACTCCATCCCCCTCATGCAGACAGAGCAGACACACACAACATTCTAAGGAATTCCCGCATCTCACTCTCACAGCACAGTAAGCCACAAAGGAGACACTCAGTCCACCATGCTACTCTGCCAGACTTCCTGGTGACAGGGACTTCTGGAGAAAATCCTCAGTTTCTCAGTGGACCTCAAGACCCTTCACGAGGTACCACTCCCTAGGCCAAAGCTTCATGAGGCAGTATAGGGTACCTCTATCTTTACTCCAAGCAATGACGACAGTGTAATTAACATTCCCGACTGACTGCTGCTGAAACATATTTCAAGTTTCACTCCAGAAGTTTGGCGTGCCTAGCCAGCCCATATTGTCTTCTGAAGATATGTTTCCAGAATCCTGCTTGAAAATGTTGCCACCCGATGACCCCATCTCTCTGGCCACAGCTGATCGGACCAGGAAGAACACCTGACCTAAGCAAACCAATCAAATTGCTCCTCTGAAGAAACATACTTACGTCGGAAAAAACAGTCAGTGATGGTCCCTGGAGTGACCACTCTACTGTCACATTCAAAGAGCAAACAGAAAGGCCCAGTCAGCAGAGAAAGTCAGGAGGTGTGGCACTTGCCCTAGGGAAGAAGGGATGAGAGACCACGTGACAAGACAGGCAGAGAGACACAGACTCCTGGCTCTCAAGAACTTCTATTTCACATGCTCCCACCAAGCCCCGCCCTCAGGAGCCTGGTTGCTGTTTGGTTTCTCTTTTCTGTACACCCCTGCATCCTTGCAGTAAACCTCCCATACACTTCACAGGCCTGAGCGGGGCTGTGTTTCTTACAAGAGAGCATGAGCCTCCATTCTTCCTCCGAAGATGGAGGAAGGGGGCATTTTGCAATTTGTCAAAACAAAACAAGAAAGTAATGACCTCATCAAACAAAAATCCCTTAATGCTTACTACACAGACATGCCTATCACTTTAGAAATGCTAGAGGACTCGGAGAGATAGTATAAATATGACTCCTGCCCTCTAAGAATTTATCATCTGCTTGGGGAGGCAAGGTCAAGAGTAATACAAGAAATAGGGAAAATTTTAAGGCATTAATACATGCCTTAGAGGCGACCTACAGAATAACCAAGAACCACAGCTATCGATGTTCCCAGCAGAGGCTAGCCAAGAGAACAGAGAAGGTGAGCAGAGAATTCTTCACTCCGGATCTAGGAGAATGCCTAAAGAGTGTGGAAAGTCAGGAAAGCTAATGCATACAATGTTAATATTTCCTAATTGCAAGCCAGAAGATACATATCTACAAAATGCCTTGTTCAAAACCTATTTTGTATCCTAATTTCTAAGAATTTTCAGAAATGGTTTTTTAAAACTAGCACTTAACGTTTGTAATGAAGAAAAAATTCATCCAGTGACAGTGCCTGCAATCGTTCCTAATTTAGAATGACTTATCCACGTATCACATTTTTATGGAATCATTTAAGTGTCCATCCATCTATCCATCTACCCATTTCATAAACACTGAATGAGTGTACCAGGCTCTGGGATAGGCAACAGAAGTGCAGACATGAATAAAACATAGTCTTGATCCATGAAGAACCCTTGGGCCATTTGAAGAGTGAGCCATAGCAGCCAATGGTTGCAACCCATATACTAAATCCACAAGAGTGGATTAAACTGATAAAGATCGGGGAAAGAGAAATGAAGCAACTCAATTTTGCCTGAGGGACCTGGAGAAGTCTTCCCCAAGGTAATAACACTTGAACTGGATTTTGCCAGAAAGAGGTTCTCCCTTTGGGAAGAGGGACAAGCATTACTATGTTATTACATGAAAACACAAGCCATTTAGGGATGGAGACGGGGCAACTGTGGGAGTGGCCTGAGAAGTGACGAGTGACTGGCCATAAGAGAGGTCATGCCAAGATTCACATTCTGCAGACAGTGGGAACCAAGAAGGAATTTTTTTTTTTCAGGAGAGGCAAGATCAGCTCTAGTTTTTTTTATTTTTAAAATCTTTCACAGTATTTTATTATTATACTTTAAGTTCTGAGATACATGTGCAGAATGTGCAAGTTTGTTACATAGGTATACACATGCCATGATAGTTTTCAGCTCTAGTTTTCAGATGAATTCCTCTGCTGCAGTGTGATCTTCCTCATCTCATAGTTACCATATTTAAAATCTACAGCTTCTATCTTCTGTGACTAATTGCTATTCAACTTGCTAACTGCTTTTCTTTTAAATATAAGATCTCCATTGTTGTAAGTACATATTTATCTTTTTAAGTCTTATAAGAACTTTATCACTATTCCGAATCCTCTTATATTTTTCTTAGAAACACACCTCAACTGAATGTGTGCCTCATTTAAAATGGAAAAAGCAAAGACTGTGAAGACAGCCCTGCATTCAGATCCTAACTGTACCACGCCCTGGTTGTATGTGCTTACTTCTAAGAATAATTCCCATCTCACTGGCTGGTGGTGATGGTTAAACAAAACCATTTATAACTATGTGACTTTAGGCACATTCTTTGGGTTTTATGGAAAATAAAGACAATAACAGAACCAGTCACAGGAGGACTGTAAAGATTACATGAAACAAAACAAGTAAGAACACTTACACTAAGCTCCTATCTGACAACTTCAGTTACTAATACAGTGTATGAGAAGGGACTTGCCCAGTGCTTACAACATGGTAGGAATTGAATGAACATTAGTTCCTTCCTTCGCACACATGTCTATGCTTTCTGCTTTTGGGGGTGTTTTGGGCTTATTTCAACGTATGCGGGTACTTCCAAAGCATCCAGTTAATGGACAAGGAGCCCACCACACATGGCAGTGAGGCACCTGCTCCCCCAGTCCCCACAATTACTCAGGCTCTGCTCGCTTGTATGCCAATCCCATGGTTATTTTCCACTTACATCTCCATGGCCTCTTCCTGGAAGGCAGGAGACAAATCTTAACTGGTATCACTAAGATCTAGCTTAATGCTCTCAGAACCCATGAAGGCATGGGCTTTGCACCTGCAGTCCCAGGTTTACCAATTACCAGTCGTACCATCCCCATTAAGTTACCTGCACTAACTGTGCTCCAGTTTAGTGCATTTTTCTCTTGCACTAAAGAAAAATAATATCACCTACCATGTAGAGCTGCTGTGAGGATGAAATGAAATAGTGCGTGAAGTACTTCCCGGAGTTTCAGCACAAAGTCACATGCATAGAAGTGTGTATCTGTGTACATGTATATGTTATTCTAGCTACCAATTAGAGGTAGACACTCAACACATGCCCTCACTTACTGAGCACTAACCCTATACATATATTAAATATGCATGACAGGTGCTAAACCGACAATTCAATGACAAGAATTCTCATCAAAACACACTCAGATCAAAGCATCATCTTAATATACTTTTTAAGTTTACTTTTTCTATATTAAATTATTTTAGAGTCAAGCACCATTGTTTGGCTCTCTTCCCCCCCCCCCCACTATCTTTACTAAATAAGCATAATCTTATTCATGGATCTGGCCGCTTTTGCTATTATTCCGATTGTTCTTATTTTTAACTAGCTTTGAATTAACAGTTGTTAGAACATAAAGCTTTTCTTAAATACAAATTTTTTAAAGCTGGGTGACCTACATTTCACATTTCCATTCCTCCGCTTCCTTGATAAGCCATGGTAGCCACTGTACATCCCTGAACTGCAATTTAGTGGTTCCTCTTTATCCATGGGAATGTATTCCAAGACCTCCAGTGGATGCCTGACTCCTTGGATACTATGTACACTACATTTTTCGTATACATGCATACCTATAATAAAGTTTTATTTATAAGTTGGGCACAATAAGAGATTAGTAAGACTAACTAATAAAATAGAACAATTATAACAATATACTCTAATAAAGGTTATGTGAATGTGGTCTCTCTCTCAAAATATCTTATGTACTGTAGATCTTAGCAACCTCACCATATAATTTTTTTCTTTCCTTATTAAGTCAAGCATTTTCAACTTTTCCCTAGGGGAAGCACTTTACAGCTTCTCCTTGGCATATCTGATTTGCCAGCATCACTAGGCTTGTGCCTTGGGGCCATTATGAAGTCAGATAAGGGTTACATGAACACAAACACTGCTGTACCACAAAGGCTCTGATGTGATACCTGAGACGGCCACTGAGTGACTAACGGCCAAGTAGTATATGCTGCACAGAAACGCTGAACAAAAGGATGATTTCAGCCTAGGGATGAGGGCAAGAGATTTCATCATACCGCTCAGAATGATGCACAATTGAAAACGTATGAATTGTTTATGTCTGGAATTTTCTGTTTAATATTCTTGGATTGTAGTTGACCACAGGTAACTGAAAGCAAAACTGTAAATAAGAGTGGACTACTGTAATTCTTTATTATAGAACATTAATTTACAACAGAATATAGTTAGAGTACTATTTCCAGTAAATGATCTGATGATTCATTTGTTCAACAAATGTTTATTGAGCCTTGCTTTGCACCAAACCCTGTTCTAGGTGCTGAGGACAGCACAGTGAGTGACCCCTCAAAAGGCCCTGCCCTTGTGTAGTGACATTCTAGCATGGAAGGAGAAGGAGAGAGGACAAGACAATAAACAGGAACAATAAACCTAAATCAATCACAGTCAGGCAGTTCTGTTATAACACAACATATGCATCGCTAAAAATCACCATGCTATGAAAAAGATCTCACAGTAACACCAGGGGGCATATGGGGAAAAAAGAGAGGAGCCTAATAAAAACTGCAGCACAGTTTTATATACACTAAGTGGTTTAGCAATAGGTAAATACTACAAAAAATATGGCACTGTACTGTGAAGAAACCGAAGTGTGTTTGTGGAAGTGGGCATCGGAATGGCTTCTAATTATGGGATGGATGGAGGATTACCAGGAATGAGAAAATTGAAACTCCCCATGTGGATGGGTATGGCTCAAAAAATGAGACATGAACTGAGGTTGCTGGGAGATGCTTGAGGTGTGTGTAGGTGTGTGTTTGCATATTCCTATGTGGCTTGGTTCAGCTGAAGGCAGTTTTCTGCATTTACCTAGAGTTTCTGCAAACAAAAACCAGCAAATGTGAAATCCACATTACGCTCAAATTGTTCTCTAATACGTCAATCATGTTGAAACAAATATGGGTTTTAAAAACAAGTGTTAAACAGAACTGAATGTATAAGGTGATGATTGCTGTGAAAAACAGCAAAATAATGAAACAGAATGGAGATACTTGTTTTGTTTTTAAATGTTATTCTATACCACTGTATTCATTCTATAACACTGTTTTTAAAAAAACCCACGTGTCAGTTGCATTTATGTAAGAGCCTGCAGTAATTTCTCTTTCTTGTTCTCATGTCATTCTTCTTCCACCTTCAGAAGTATGTGCTGTTGTCACATGGTGTCTCGATACTATGCCCACTGCACACAGCCCTACTATGGAGCCTCCAGGTACTTCCACTACTGTTCACTATTATAAGGCAAAGTGGCTCAATGCATTGAAATGGCAGCAGAGGTTTTCCAATGCAGACGCCCTCCGCAGCATCCACCTTCTTTCTATTTTCAGAGTGTACTTAGGAATTCTCGTCAGATTCACTGTCATAAAATGTTGTTAGATGACCTTGCTTTTCACACTTTCTCAGTGGTGAAATAATACGCTGAGATGACTTCAGCTGTTTCATGTACTTTGAGAACTTCACTCAAGTTCAATTCCGACCATTTCCAACTTCCTTTTCCACACCTGCTCATTTTCTAATCAAACCCAATCTGATCTCCAAAGGGGTCCCAAAATTGCGATCATGGCATTAAATAATAGAAATGACAGCTTTTTTAAAATCACAAATGTATATTGCTCTTATTATCAACAAAGTTTTCATTACTTAAAAATTTTAAATTCATAGCAGAATAGCATAGCATAGGAGAAGGAGGATTTGGACTTGAAGTCTGGGGTAGTGTGAATCAAGGGCAGGGATGAATCCAGGGCGAGGGGGACATATGTACCTCCAGGAAGCAGAGCTCCAGGAATGGCAGGGAAACTGAGGCCATGAAGGAGACTAACCCAGGAAGGAGACAACCAGAGAGCTCCCGGCTGTAGTTTCTCAGCTTCTTGCTGGGCGGTTTCTTTTCTCACATTAAAATGGTGACATGGTACGATGTTAACCCTTTTCTGCTCAATTCCAAAAATACTAAAATTTTAAGCTGATTGCTCATCTCCCTGATATACCCTTCCTACAAGTTTAATAAAAATGGCTTCGGTCAATGCTTAAATTAATCAGATTTAATTTATCAAAGCTTTACTTAAGGACACTAATTTATGTTTTTGAAAATAAACCGAATCCTTTGTTTCTAAAAAAGGTTCTGAACCAGGGCTGCTGCTGGGGCATGGAGAAAAGCAGCCCCTCAGGTCAGCCTGCAGAGTGAGGTGGACCTCAGGCCTGCTCTTGCTCCACTGGGTGTGTGCCCTTGAGCAGGGACAACAAGCACTACTGCACAGGGTGGACTTGTCTTACACAATAGCAGGACTCAGTAGGTCCCCTGCACCATCAGGAAGCAGTGAGGTCACATTTTGGAGCAGTGCATTTCAGATCTGCATGTAAAACACACTTTTTCTATCACTATTTGTTACCCTAAGAGGCATTCCAGCACATTCACATTGATCAGCTACAAATTGCTGGTGGGAAAGGAAATTAAAACAAGCCCTGTGGAAGGCAATTTGACAATATCTATCAAAATTATAAGTACACAGACCATTTGACCCAGCTATCCCACCTCCGGGAATTTATCCTACAGGTAAACTTACACGTGTGTGAAATCTCATATATGCAAGCTTATTCACTGCAGCATTGTTTACATGGACAAGAATAGATAGCAAACCAACTATCCCTCAACAGGAGATAGATTAAATAAGATTCCTATATACATGGAGCTGATTATTATCCAGCTGTTAAGAAATCAGAAGCCCTTTATTTACTAATATAGGAAGAGCCCCAAGAAACAGTAAATGGACAAAAAGTATATATGGCATGTTACCTTTATTTTTAAAAGGAGGGTAAATTACATATATTTGTCTTCATCCACAAAAACATGTGGGGATTAACAACAATGATTACATGTGGTGGCCAACTGGGAAGTTTGGGGGAAGGAAGCAGAGAGCAAAGTCGGAGGTGAGAGAGAATAAGGTGGGATATTTTACTATAAATCATTTTTTTACTTCTCAAAGTTGTACTCATGTGAACATGCCACCTTTTCAAAAAAAATCAAACATGGAGTTTAATTAAATAGCTTTTGAAAATTAGAATAAGGCTTGTATATCTTGTTGAAACACCATTCCCCATTCCAAAAGTTATGACTGTCTCCCAATCCAGGAGAGAGGGCTTTGGGTGCTATGCTGACTCCTTTACAGTTCTCTTTCTTCAGATACCTGCTCCCCCACACTACAGACTGCCTATCCACACAGGGGCTGCCCCCTAGGAACCAGCATGAACCTGCTGTCCCCTAGAACCGGCATGTGATCCTGAACTACCACAAACATTCATGGCAGTCCCAGCTGAATTTCCAGGTTGCAAGTCACTGTTCTTTCCTTGTTGACTGCTGGTTCTGGAGAATTATTTCAAAAGATCCGCCAGCAACACCCCCTGAACTCAGGGCTACATTTATATGTTTTCAACAGTACATATCACCTTTTTTGCTATGAAACGTTTTCTAAAGAGAAAAAAAAAATTAAGTCAATCACTATTGTCTTTTTCATTCTAAAATTTAAGCCACAAAAAATCAATCATATACAATCTCAGTTTTGCTTTAGGTTGCAAAGTCTAACATCCTTGAATTACCAACTCAAACTTTTGGATCAACTGAAGTAAAGTTTTCAGATCCAACTAACTTTATAAGACTAAGAACAGTCTTATAAAAGATGCTACCCAGATGTCTCATTGGTGACTGCTTGAATGAATATTTGATAAATTCAAAAGTATCTCTTTTTTTATTATCTAAGCATAAAAGTTAGAGTTAGTTCAATTTGTGTGTATTTTCCCACACGTGACTATCATGTGGCAGGCCATTCTAATCTATATTTCCATTTTTAAAAATGTCTTAGTTTTTGAAACAAACCCAGGAACACATTGTTTTCAGCTTATTACCAGAATAAGTTCAACTAGAATAGTTTCAACCTTAGTGAAAACTAAAAACAGTTGAAAGGTCCGAGTTCCAATTCTATCAAGACCTGTGACAGTCTTTCCCGATGGCCACCACTAGACTTTGGCTGAGTCATGGCCAAATTTAACCTCACCATTTGTCTTCTGGGAAAGAGAAGCGTGGTGGTGAAAGAGACAGTGATAAACATCAAAAATCCAGCACTACTGAGGAGTTAACAGCTGAAATGAAAGACCAGCAAGAGATGTCTCCATTTACTATTTACACTCCTCAGATCATAAGGCTTCCTACTTATTATCCTGCACTGCCACCAGGCAGTCCCCGATGGTCAGGAAGCCACCAGAATGGGCAAGGAATTTAACAAGTATCTAAGTGAATCATAGATAAGCTAAAAGACAATGGCCAAAAACTAGCGCTCCTACCTGACCCCTGTCCCAGAAGATGGTTCTTACTTTAGGCAAACACTGCTCTTAGAAAACCCTATAATATGGGAATGAGAAATACTTTAAACCAAATTTCTAGCCGGCATCATCTAAGGGCTGGTTGTTAAACCAGCTGTCCTGAGCCAACAAGGTCTAGCCACGTGCAAAACTATTAGCTTATATAATAGATCCTCATATCCCACAGTCACCTCCCGAGGCAACAAGCAGACACTGGCGCATCAGCGGGTGTGGGCATGCTGGCACTTAGAAGTTCTTCAGTCATACCAGAAGGGGTGCTACAGTGTCAGGTGGCAAGTGAGAGAGGAGACTGCAGATTGGCTCAGATGGAACGATTCATTTCCTGAGTGTTCACAGCTGGTTTATAACTCCAAGGTTGTAAGTTTTGGCCCACATGACATCTGACTGTATCTGATAGCCACAGACTATACCCTCAACTGTAGCTCATCTGCTAACAAGTGTACAACATCAATTAATTCAAGAGTGACATGTGCCTGGCGCTGTCTCAGAGGTCCGAGAGTGTGTAGACAGATCAGTATGAATCCAGTACAACTGTAAGGAATGCCCAGGGCACACTTCCTTCCTTTCCAGGCTCCACATTCCAAGAGAAGCTCAGCTTCATAAAACAGTTGAGTCCAGGAGGAGAGAGAAGAGTTAATCAAGTATAACTTAACACGGTAGCTGGTTGGGAGGCATCAAATGCCTCCGAATGTCATGTAAGCCAATAGAGTATCTTCCTCGAGGAAAAAGGCAAAGCCTTTCTCAGTCCTACTTTTAGGTCTGCCCAGTAGACCAGGCTCCAGAGCTAGCGTTCCTCCGCAGGCTAACTCCCTGACTCAAGGATCCACTCTTCTTGATGTGGAAAGAAAGGCAAAAGAAAGTGTACTTCCTTCCTCTCAGCTGTGTTCCCCCTGGCCACATGTGGCCACATGAGACAACACTGGCCCAAGGAATCCCTCCAGTCTCTGAGGTCCATCAGACACACTAACTCACTATTTATAGATTCCCCATTCACCCACTACTTAGGCACTTAAAAGAGCATGGGTTAGTCCCAACCCAGTGTCAGCACAGATGCAGGTTTGCTTTCTGCATTTGCTCTTACAGTAAACCTAAAAATTACAAGTAACAAGTTGCTACAGGGTTCCTATTGAATATCAGCATTCTTTCCTTCCATGGTTTATATAAATTCATGAAAACATGTGTGAAGCATCTGCCTTTTTACTTAAACAGAAATCAAGAGCTCAGACTGCTGTGCTGTGGCATTTTATGCACAAACCCAACAGCTAAATTGGGAGCTCCCAAACTAGAGTTGGGTCACTACAGCTGCCCTGGCCACCAGCTGTCCAGGAGGCCTCCACTTGAACCCAAGAGGAACAGTCAACAACAGAGCAAAGCCAAATAGAGAAAAGTGGAATAATTCCTTTTGCCTGCACAACTCAAAGTCAGATTCCAATGTACCCTCTGACCAAGGAGAAGACGGCAAATTATAATTATTTTTAAATTCCTTTGAATGCATCCAGTGTTATTTCACAACAATTTCCTTGAATTTGATACTGGGTAAAAATTTAACATGTTTATAGCCAGACCTACTATAAAAGTAATAGACCATGATTTTAACATTGTAAGTTCTTTTTAGAACCGTACACTTTTTCTACTCTTCCCCTCCTGTGTTAGTTCTCCCCAAACAAGACCATTATTTTAGTCTTATTTATGAAAATAAAATTCCCATTTATAGCAAGAACATGCAAATTTTATTTTATTTTTTTGAGACAGGGTCTCACGCTGTCGCCCAGGCTGGAATGCAACGGTGCGACCTTGGCTCACTGCAACCTCTGCCTCCTGGGCTCAAGCAATCCTCCCACCTCAGCCTTCTGAGTAGCTGGGACTACAGATGCACACCACCATGCCCAGATAATTTTTTGTACTTTTAGTAGAGACAGGGTTTCACCATATTGCCCAGGCAGGTCTGGAACACCTGGGCTCAAGCAATGCTCCTGACTCTCAGCTTCCCAAAGTGCTGGGGTTACAGGTGTGAGCCACCGCACCTGGCAAGAATATGCAGATTTTGATTAAAAGAATTCAACTCATGTCATACAAGAAAAACTGAGGAGCAAAAGTCAACATTTTGCCATATATCTTCTACACACACTTTCATCATCATAAACCTAAAGTCCCATTACCTCAATTTCACATGAATATTCCCAAACCTTAAACAATTTAATTCTTGAATACAAAGCATTCAAACTAATGTGGAATATCTTCAAATTGCTTTTGCAAAACCAACCCATGAGGTTCCTACAAACTTCAACGAGAGAATAAAGCATTGTATTCAAACTTTCCACCCCTAGTCTTCACTTGGAATTAGACAGACATTCTAAATACTAATCTCTATAAAATTCCTTTTCAGAATATATGAAAATGTAAAGCTGTTATGAACATCTATACTCAGATCACCACCACCACTCTGAACCTAAACAGAAATGGATATGTTTCCCTAAATGGATTGAAGCCACAGCATTTCCAAATTCCAAATGGCAACCCACCCTGAAAGGGCAAGAGTGTCAGCAAATCGAAGTGAAAACTGACAAGTGTCATTTTTGCTGAGAAAACCAAACACTATGATTGCACCTTGTAATATGCAAAATTATATGCATTAATATGCCTAAGACATTTCCTTCTTGTTAAAAGTAACATTTTCAACCTAAATTTCTTAAATTAGCGGTAACCCTTAATTTAAAACAAAAAGATCTGTAAACCAAAAAATTTTCCAGGACAGTTAATAGAAGTTGATTAGATGCATTTCAAGGAAATGGAAAGTTGGTAAAAGAAATTAAGTCCAACATTATAATCTTCTCTAAGGCAATTCATTTACTGAGTGGCTTAATTGTCTTTCAAATATCTGGGGAGAGGAAGTCAGCTAAAGGCTTCATATGTGCTATTGCCCTCTCTTAATCCCTCACTAGCTCAGAAATATATGGAAGAGCAATATCAACAACAAAGTGTGTGATTATACAAAGAGGCTTCTAAGGTATATGATTATGAAATAAAGGCACACATATATATTCTGATTTCCTACCATTCAACCCAGCAATCCCATTACTGGGTATATACCCAAAGGAATATAAGTCATTCTATTATAAAGACACATGCACACATGTGTTCACTGCAGCACTATTCACAATAGCAAAGACATGGACTCTACCTAAATGCCCATGAATGGTAGACTGGATAAAGAAAATGTGGTACATATACAACACCATGGAATACCATGCAGCCACAATAAAGAATGAGATCATGTCCTTTGCAGGGATATGAATGGAGCTGGAAGCCATTATCCTCAGCAAACTAACACAGGAACAGAAAAACAAATACCACATGTTCTCACTAATATGTGGGAACTAAATGATGAGAACACGTGGACACACAGGCAGAACAACAGACACTGGGGCCTATGAGAGGGTGGATGGTGGGAGGAGGGAGAGGGTCAAGAAAAATAACTAATGAATACTAGACTTAATATCTGAGTGACAAAATAATCTGTACAACAAATCCCTATGACATAAGTTTACCTATATAACAAACCTACACATGTACCCCTGAACTTAAAAGTTAAATTTTAAAAATTATAAATATATATGTGTATGCATATATTTGTATGTATATATACACCAGATAGATAGATAGATAGATCAATCCATCTATCATATATCTATACATTCTGATTTCCTTCAGTACTTCTCACCCAAGGGTGGGAGTGGTGGGTGGGAATGAACTAGAATTGAAAAAATAGATGCCTTTGCCTTTGAACTGCTTGGAAAAAGGTGACCAGGCTGGCAGGAGGAAGTGCTTCTACACTCTTCTAAGGACACAGAGGTGGCTTGAAGGAAGGGAGAGGGGATTGCTTTGGAAGGTTTTAAGCAACCGCATATCCTAATCAGATCTGCATTTCAGGAAGATCCTGCAAAGCACATGGAGGAAGGGAGAGCTGGCAGAGAATCCATAGAGAGAGTGATGCAAAAGTCCAACACAGAGGTGCCCAGAGCCCCAGGTAAAGGTGACGGCAACTGGAATGGAGAAAGGACTCATGGGCACAACCTCACAAATCAAAATTACATATCCTTCGTAAGTAGAAAGTAGAGACTGAACAAAGTAAGTGCTATTGACCCAATGGCTGTGGATAGTGTGCTAATGAGTGGATCATGGCTCACTCAGGCAACTGTGTCTCAGGCACAGACCACAGCTCCAGGGTGTGAACCAAGATGCCCACATGACAGGCCTTACGGACTCGTCACACTTCCTAAACGAATGTTCAAGCCACCTTTTCATATTTCAGTGTAATCAAAGATGGTTAAGAAATGACACCTATGATGATATTCAGCTATTTAACATGCTTGAAATAGGTTTGAAAAACAAATTTGTTTCCAGCTGATTTGAGAGTTAAGCAGTCTGGAAGGGAAAGTCAGTCAATCATCTGGTTAGGTCACCAAACTTCATCAATCAAAGAGACCAAATTTCTTTCTCTCTCTTGCAGGGCTGCTGCAGCATGGGAAGGAAAAATGCCACCCTTCTTACGTAGTCTTGGAAAAAGAATCACATGCCAACGGAATGGAAACGTCTGCCTGAAATGAAGAATACAAAGCTGAATGTAGTCCAGAGTTTGGCATTTCTTTTAAGATTTGAGAAACATGCAGATAATTTTAATTCTACTGGAAATGACTTACGGTTTGACTTGGGTTTCTGCTAAATATAGATTTACTGCAGCCTGGTAAATTTTAAAACAATCAACCAATTAAGTATTTATTGCCTGAATAAAACAGTTTAAACAAAATGCAGAGAAACAGGAACCATTTGTCCTCAGTGACAGATCAAATCATGTAATTTAAATTTTAATGATGTGTGAATAAATCCTTGCATGCTGACAAGGTTTTAAGAATTCACATTTTCTTCTTCGGAACTTCTCTCCTTCCCCTTTCTCTTGCTCTCTGACAGCCTAATCAATTCTTACCCTACACCCTGTCTCAGCCTCACTACTCTCTCCTAAGTGGATTTTGATGATCTGTTGTGAACTACGAAATGAGATAATAAATCTGACAGATATATGCAAAATATGATTGAACAGACACTAAGAGCAGGCCTCTCCTTTGTGCAAAGTGAATTAGCACTAACCACAGAATTCTCACAGTGGACTCACCTTTATTCTTCTATCACCCTAGCTATCAGGGGTCTCACCCCACCTCTGCCTGCACTGTCCATGAAAAATGAGCACTCAGCAGAGGCCTCACACCTCCCCTGAAACACTGTGAAGCCCTCCCAGCCAGGGGACTCAGTAATGGAGGTGCCCAACAATCCTCCCCTGCAGTCCCTGCTCCCCAGCCCCTAAACTCACTGCCCCCTCAACTCCTGCTAGGCAGGTTCCTTGGCTACTGAGGTGTCCATGTCTTGCCCAAGAAAATGGCCAGGAGAAAAGGGACTCTGTCCACCCACCACAGAGAGTCGGCTAGAAGTCAGACAGCCCTGAAGGAGCCCCTCCTGCTGCCACCAGCCGAGTGATCTCTTAACAGCTTCAATCTGACCTTTGTTAGTTTCCATTTCCTGTGCTCCCAGAAACACACTGCCACCTGTCTGGAGGGATGTGAGGGTTAAAACTCCTGAAACATCCTACCCAGGCTCAAACCACGGAATATGCTCAATAAACAGTGGGGATGGTGGTTTCTACTGTCACCACCATTGCCATTATCATCACAGGCATCACAGCCACCAGGGGCCATAAGCTCATCCCCCAAGGTCCAGCATTTAACTGGCACCAATGAATGATGGGATGCATTGATGTGGGTGGACAAGTGGCTGGGTGACTGGAACCTTCAGATAAGACAGGAGCTTCTGTGACATGGTGGGCAGCAGCTTTCCTTGCTGCCACCTTTGGCTCTGGAACTCACTCTGCTAAATGTAATAATGGATGGAAATGCATGTTCCACCCTTACTCTTACGTGTCCTTTGTGCACTCTGGACGAAGGAGTGAGTAATAGGAAGAGATGAACATCTGAGGTCACAAGGATTTGGTTTTCAATCTCAACTTTTAATAGGATTTTTATGTGAATGAACTTCACTTTCTTCATCCTAAAACAAAAATAACTTGCTCACTTAGGCTGTCATGAGAAGCAGCTGAGATCACACGCATCCATGCAGCTACTCCTGTGCTTGATACACGATGGGTCCTCAAGGATGTGGTCACCTTTCTTTCCATCTTGTTCATCTCTCCTAGCAACTGTCTAATGTGCAAAATAAGGTAGTCCTGCTGAGTTAAATGTGCTCAGCTGAAAAACTATAAAACCTCAAGTCCTCTTCTGAAACTCTGAAACTCTTCTGTAAACCTTGCTTCTAAGCCCAACTTAAAATAATTTTTGAAAATAAAATTTAAAAATTAAATAGTCAAATCCATAGAGACATAAGGTAGATTAGAGGTTACAAGGGCTGAGGGTGAGGGTAGAATGAGAAGTTATTGCTTAATAGCTACAGTTTCTGTTAGGGAAGATGAAAAAGTTTTGAAGATACTTTTCGGTGACAGTTGCACAAAATGATGAATGTACGTAACAACACTGAAATGTACACTTAAAATGGTTAAAAGGGAAATTCTTGTGTTATGTATATTTCACCACACTAAGAAAATGTTTAAGTTATATGTGGAGCATTGTGAATTCTGGAGAACAAGGGGAACATAGGTCTTTTGATAACTCTAAGTTGTGTGCCTTAGCATTGACCATGAATGAAGCATATAGTAAATCCAGGCTGCCTAACATGGTGGATGCAGCTGTGCTTGATAAATAGTGATCTGGTGTGGGACAGTCAATCTTAACTCCAAAAGCAACTTGCCATCCACAAGGAAAGCAGTCATGGTCGTGCCAGGCCTGCTGAGCAGCACGGGCATCCTCCGCCCTTCAGCAGGCCTGACGTCAGTTCACAGCCCAAAAAAGAACCTGCTGCCATGTTCCTGGGTTCCAAATCCAGTGTACCATGCTTTCAACATTTTTTTAATAGAGGAAATAATAAACCTCTGGGAGGGGCCACAGACTCACAGGGTGTCCATGTATATGTTCTGGAGGCGGAGCTGAACACACGCAAGACTGAGCTGCCCACCTGGAAAATCAGCTTGTTCACCCAGGGAGGCATGACATTGCTGTCCACCCACCACCAAGACATCTTTTCTTAAGGCTTCTTTTCCCAAACACAACTGACAACAGCATTGGACTTATGTTGGAAAACATAAGGAACAGTCCACCTTTTTGATAAATTTCTGATGCCTATTGCTGAAAACCACGGTGCCTAAATTACACAACTGTGTTTCTGGGAAAGGTGCAGTCCTCTGCTCTGGCCCTGCCCATTGCCAGAACTTCGGTTGTACCTTTTCGTTGAACGAAGGTTCACCATGTGCCCATGATGGGCAGTGACCCTGTGCAGGCTCCAGGGATACCTTCACAGGCAGGTGTCTAGAATACCCGTTCCAAAGCAACAATATGACCTCTGTGAGCTTCCATCCCTGCCTCTCCTTGCCCCCAGAAACCCACTGCAACGTGCTGCCAGGAAGATGAGACAATTCTCATATCATTCATTCTTCATTATATATTGGCTTGCTGTGCTATTTTCAACATTAGACTTCTATACCTAACATTTTTAACCTTAATTTTATTCAACAGCAAATGTCCTTTAATCAAAACAAAAAAGTCTGAAATAACTGTAGCAAAAAGGATTATGACTTTTATAAAATTGCTTTAAGAGCAAATTCTCTTTACCTTAAGTCTTGCTTTAAGGGAAGAATAGGTTCATCTGGGCAACTCTTCTCCAGAATCATTTTTACTTTTACATGTGGAAAATGGCACATATCTGTCTAAGACATAGGAATAGCTTTCCCAGCTGTTCAAGAGTAAATCTGATTTTAGTCCTTGTCATTTGTCAGTCACCCTGATTTTAAGTTATGTACATTGCAGCAACATTTTGGTGTTTTAAAATTGGTATTACTTTTTCCTCTTAGAGTTGGCTATATTTCTATAAATTTTCGTTTAATTTTAAATACTAGAACTAAAGTAGTTTTAATTATCATGGTAAGAAGCTTTTTCTCAAATTGTTCTTCAAATGCAGATGTGAACATATATACAGAAGGGACTTGCATTCATACGGATTCCCTCACCACACTTGTTCTTGCTAAAGAAAGAGCACTGAGTTTGGGCAGCTTTTCAATCCCCTGCAACCCATCCCCTAAGGCAGTGACCCTGAGCATTATTAACTGCCCTCCAGCCCCGCCCCTTGCTGCTTACGTGGGATGGCGGGTTGGAGGGGGGAACAGTTCTGGTTATAATTAGGCAAGCACAGAGCACACTTTACACAAAGGGCTCAAATCCTACTCACCACTCCAGTGATCCATTTGTTGCCCTGCAGATGGCCACCAGGAAAAGTCTATTTTCGGAGCCTCTGGTTGGGGCTGAAAGGAGAGGCCAAGGGAGTTGCCATTGCTAAGAGCAGGCGTTACCCAAAGGGAGAAAGCCAGTGGGCAGGTCAGTCTCCCAAATGGCCAAATGGTGGCCTTGTTTTAGGATCAGAGGCAGGAGAGTGCCAAATGGCACTGTAATAAGTTAGGGTACTTTCATTTTAAAAATAGGAATCAGAATCTTGGTTCTTTACCCTTTTTGAAAATTAGTAACTACAGCATTCTCCTGAGCCAATCAGGCCAGGTGGTGGAGATAAACAGGATCAGTTGCTCTATTTTGCGCTCCAAACATTTTAAATGTAGGCACTCTATATCGTACGGACAAAAATAAAAAATAAATAAGACAAGTAACATAAGAAATAAACAAAGTAAAATAATGAAAAGAAACAACTGACAAATAGGAACAAAAAGGTGTTTAGAGGTCAGATTTTATCATCTTAAAAGCCAGAATGCAATAGTTAAATATCCTTTTAAATACAGACAGACATGAAATCAATTGAATCCTCATTCAGGATCACATAGTAACAAATGATACCCTTTGAGGAGTTATATTATTTTGATAACTTTCTTTGCAACAGATCCCAAAGAAATTTACAAAAGCACTTAAAAGCTTTAAAAATGAAATTTAAAATGTATTAATTAACATAAAAAAGTGTATCAGGATGGTCTTTTCAACAAATGGTGTTACAACAACTGGGTATACATATGCAAAAAAATTAGGTTGGACTCTATCCTCACACTAAATACAAAATGGACCAGAGACCTAAATGTAAGAGCTAAAATGCTAAAGGTCTTAGAGAAAAATAGAAGTAAACTTCCATTACCTTGGATTAGGCAATAATTTCTTAGCTATAAAACTAAAATTACAAGCATAAAGAAGAAAAAAACTGGGTAAATTAGACTTCATCAAAATTAAAAATTTTCTGCTTAAAAGAACATCATCAAAAACACAAAAAGGCAACCCACAGAATGGGAGAAAGTATTTGCAAAGCATATATCTGACAGGGGACTTGTATCCAGAATATATGAAGAACTCTTACAAAATTTAACAGTAAAAAAGCCAAATAACCCAATTTTTTAAGTGGTCAAGGATTTGAAGAACATTTCTCCAAAGATGATATACAAATACCCAATAAGAATATGAGAAGATGTTCAATGGCATTAGCCACATGGGAAATGCAAATCAAAATCTCACTGAGATGTCATTTCAAACCCACTAAAATAGCCATAATCAATGAGATAGACAAAAACAAATTCTTGGTAAGAATTTGTTGGTAAGAATTGGTAAGAATGTGGAAAAACTGCAACCCTCATACATTACCAGTGGGAATGTGAATGGGGCAGCTGCTTTGGAAAATAATGTGGCAGTTTCTTAAAACACTAAACATAGTTACTGATTTAACCATCCCATTCTAGGTAGGTTTTCACATAGCACAGGCAATGTAAAAACACATGTCAACACAAAAATTTATATACATAAATGTTCATACAGCATTATTTATAATAGACAAAAAGTAGAAACAACTCAAACGTCCATCTGCTGGTGAATGGGCAAACAACATGTAGTATATCCATGTAATGGAATATTAGCCACGAAGAGAAATGAATACAACATAGATGAACCTTGAGAAGTCATATTAAAGGAACAAAGCCAGACACAAAAGGCTATATATGATTTTATTTAAAATGAAATGTCTAGAATAGGCAAATCTGCAGAGACAGAAAGTGGATTCCTGGCTACCAGCGGTTGGAAAGGTTGGGGGGAAATTGGGTGTGACTGTGAACAGGTGTGGAGTTTCTTTTGAGGATGATGAAAATGTCCTAAAATTGTGGTGATGGTAGCATAACTCTGTGACAATATTAAACATCACTGAATCAGACACTTTAGGTGAGTGAACTATACAGTAGGTAAATTACAGCTCATAAAGCCCTTTAAAAAAAATGTAAGAGGTTATACTTATGGTAGGTTCACAGCACCATGATAGGCATGGGGTACCCGGGCACCACCCTGTCCTCTGATCATCTCCCCTCATGGGCATTACTGCCCTGACTGTTTTCTCCAACAGCAACACATCAGATCAGCAGAGGCCTTCAGGGCAGACAGGACAGTTAAGAGTGGAATGGGCCACCCAGAAACCACCTTCAGGGCAGTGCTTCTTTTGCAAGCTGCCACTGTGCTGCCAGAGCAGCCATCCTGGCCAAAACCCCAGAGCGCTGGGGCCAAAGCTCTAGCTTTTCCACAGACCAAAGTCTGTATCTGACAATCAACCCTAAAGACTCACTGCAAACTACATCTTCTTTATTCATTCACTAAACATTTACTGAGCACCTACTGTATACCAGGCCCTGAAATGGGCATAATGCTTGATACTGAGAACATAGACATGAGAGAAAAGGTCAAGGGGCTCTGAGCCCAGCAGAGGGGAAAGTAAGTCAACAATAACACATGAAAGCTCCTGGTAACACAAACCCTGAGCTCCCAGACCAGAGAGATGAAATAAAGGTTTGCTGAGGGAAGGAACACTGAGTTGAATAGTGCAAGACAATGAGGCACTAGGCACGTGAGGAAGGCGAGGAAGGGTGATCAGACATGACAGTCAATGGAATAGATGAAGAGCTTCCACTGCCTCTTAGAACTCACAGACTGTGAGTCTTAGAAGAACTGTTGTTTTCCCTATATAGATATCACACCTGCATGCTTCAGACCAGCAGCTTAATTCCTACAAGGCAGGTGCTGAAGAAGATGAGCATGCCCCTTTGCCCTGCTAAAGGAGAATTACCCCCAAGAAGGTTTCCCTTGGTCAGTGGAGGATGGTGGTTCTGGTGGTCTCCTCCTGGAAAGGGAAGGAATTCGCTGGGCTGCAAGTGTCAGCCTGGTCAGAAGCACTGGTGTGGGAGTCCAAAGGCCCCAGTTCAAGTCTTTGTCCTGCCTTTAACCTGTGGAGTCACTGATGCTCTCAGGCCCAGATCCCTAGCAGGGGGAGTGAGTGGAGTCAGGAGCCCCTCCCCACAACAGCAATGAGGGATTCCATGACCTGGTCAACCTACCATCATTGCCTCAGTCATCGCTCACACACTTCTTATTTACACAGCCATAAATCAACCCTTTCATAGCAGAGTCATGCGGCCCACCTGCTCCTGGGAGGTGATCCACCATGTGCTCCAGGCTTGGCTCCCAGGCGCTAGACATCCTCGGGCTTCCCTTAATGGACACCATTTAGCCTTGGCCAGATCCCAATGCTTCTAACCCTGGCTCCTTCCTGCCAACTCCTTGGCTATGCTTGTGCCCATCACTGGCTGCCCAATCCCTGCTCCAAGTAACCACTGCCACTACGTCCTGCTATGGGCCAACTCACTACGTTGGTCTTCAGCTTCATTCCTTGGTGATGGTGTCACATCTGTTTGCCAAGAAGTCTCTGGAAGGCATCTTCCCACCTGCTGACACGAGAGAGCCCTTCCCCTGTACCTGCCATGCTCTTCACACCTCCTTCAGCTCCCCTATAACACCCATCAGCCTGGCCCAAACCGCTGCCGCCTCAGGGCATTAACCCCTTACCTTCTCAAACACCCCTCCCCGTGGGGCCTGTAGATCTGCTCGCCAATGCAGGACCTGTCCTACACACACTACTAACTGAGACTGTGTCTCACCAGGCTGATGGACACCCCTCTTTATGACCAGGACCATTGTAGGGATTCCACATTACTATCACCACATTCTTGCATACACTTCAGCCTTTTCTGTCCTCCAAAGCTGACCTTAATAATTAACAAGTAAATTCTGTTATTAATTTGAAAGGCTGGTGAAAGGACAGGACAGAGGACTCATGCGAATGTGGCTCCTGGAGAAGGTGTCATCCAGTGTAGCCCCAAGGGCTCTGGAAGGCAGTCTCAGGGGCACAGGGGTCTCCTCCCACAGGAAGTTGAGAAGCCAAGGCCAAATGCTCCTCAGCCTTAGCTAAACAGCTCCAGTATCATCTGCCTACGTTACATCTCTGTTCTCCTTGAGATAGCATATGAAAAAGGATCATGCAGCTTGAAAACTATCATTAATCTTCTCCCAGCTCTCACTCAGTTTACCACAGCCCTGCAAGTATTATTGTAAGTATCACTATTTTTCAGATGACGACACTGAGACACAGAAGTTAAGTAGGATATTCAAAGTCCCAACTACTATGTGGCAGAACCAGGATTCAAACCCAAGCAGTTCAGGAGTTCACACTCTGTATCACATGCTACATTGGATGGATTCATGTAGGGTGTCTGCAGAGGCTCACAGCAGAGTTTAGGGAAGCAGCCTAACATGTGGGAAAATGTGTCTTTGAAATCAGACTTCAATTCAAATTCTTACTCCATCACTTATGTTCAAGTCTTTGATATCTGGGAATCTTTTTGAACCTGTTTTCGTATCTATGAAATGGAGTGATGACACCTATTTTGCAAGCCTGTTGGACTTGGGTTAAACTGAAATAGTGAGTGTGAGGATCATAGTAAGGTGCGGAGCCCCTGGCAGATGTGTACCCAAAGCAGCAAGGCTGTTACCACCATCATTAGTGCTCACAACCACCGGCAGAGAGCAGGGAGCATGCTGGTGGGGAAACGTACATTGGCAGGGGTCAATGAATTGGTAGAGACTGGAGCAAAAAGAGAATTTTAAAGTAGTACTTTTTAATTTGGCTGCAGGTTGGAATCACCCAAAAAAGCTTTGTGGTCTTACAAAGCCCCCTCAAGCCTACTCTACATTTGCCTGTTTAAAAAGCTTCACAGGGCCAGGCGCAGTGGCTCATGCCTGTAATCCCAGCACTTTGGGAGGCCAAGGCGGGCGGATCACCTAAGGTCAAGAGTTCAAGACTAGCCTGGCCAACATGGTGAAACCCATCTTTACTAAACATACAAAAAATTAGCCAGGTGTGGTGATGGGTGCCTGTAATCGCAGCTACTTAGGAGGCTGAGGCAGGAGAATCACTTAAACCTGGGAGGCAGAACTTGCAGTGAGCCGAGATAGCGCCACTGCACTCCAGCCAGGGCGACAAGAGCAAATGTCCATCTCAAAAAAAAAATAGCTTCACAGATGACTCTGGACCACATTCCTATGTGCTGGGAAAAGGGGAGCAAGAGTAGTACTCGGAGAAGGAAACTGAGAGGGTAGCAAAGACAGACAGGGAAAGCAGAGAGTAGCAGGCATATCTTTAACATTGGTCAGTTGGTCCAGACACCACGATGTGATTACACTGCATATTAATGGACCCTGAAGCCCTAATCTCTGCACAGCACTGGACACAGGCATAAACTTACCCCACAGCAGGCACAGAAGCAGGTGCACCTAGTCAATATTTACTGGAGGGTGGGTGGGTAGGTAAGTAGGTGGACAGATGGGTGACATAGCAAGTCAGGTGAGAACACACACGTGGTCTGATCACACACAGAGTGTACTTTAGTGAGGACTGCCATTAATATGGGCCTCCTGCCAACAGCCTCTTCTCTTTACCAACTCATGAAAGTGATTTATAGACTGTTCTGACTCAAGCTGCCAGCCAGAATATGCACTTCAATAACTCTAAAATTCCACAATAACTTTCCAAATACAAGAGCTCCCAGTCCCTAAAGGCAGCTCATCTCAGATCAAATTCATTCATTCCGAGGTGAGGAGGACTGACAGGCTAGTGGGGGCAGATTTTCAAAAAAATTTTGCTAACCCAAATGCACATCCTTTAAATGTCATCTGTAAAAGGCATTTGAGTCCCTCTCTCCCCATCCCCAACCACTCCTAATTCTATACCAAAAGGTCCCGACACAAATGTGCCACCCTCATTCCCACACATGACAAGGCTGTTTTGAGGCCCATGTAGAAACTCTGAGAGGAAAACTCTTACAAAGGTAAAAAATCTAGCTCTCAAAAAACATAAGAGTAATAAAACAAGGCAAGAGAACCAGTATATCTGTGAGCTGTCTGGCTCAGCTCAAATCAGTATCTCTGTGGCAGGCCACATTTCAGCAGCTCTATTTGTAGCAGCAATGCCTATTAAATGCCATATCAGTGTGACAGGTGACCCAGCACCAGCATGATGGGCATGCCATGAAAACTAGTCCCCATTTCTCGTTCCCTCTAAAAGCACTTGCAGGTGCCACCTTGCTTTAAAAAAAAAAAAAAAAAAAAAACAGAGAAGGCCACAATGTGAACTTAGTACAGATCAAAGTTCATCAAAGTCCACACTACTGAAATGAATCTGGCACCTCACCATTATCAAAAACCTACAAGTGCTTAGCATTGATGGGCACAGACCATTTAGCAGCTGATTCAACTTCTGGAACCCGCGGGCAAACTTGAAATACCATGTTTTAAATAGAAACAGAGCCTCGCTTCATTTAACCAACAAAGGGGGAAGAAAAGGAAAATAATTATTATGCAATTCCCAGTATATATGAACCTTACAGCCACAAACAAGACATATTTCTCCATGTAGACAAGAATCACATCTGTTCCATATTTTGGCATGTTCACAGTCATATAAACATGTCCTCACAGCTGGCTCTTTGGGAAACTTATGAAGCATAAATTCTTTGTTCATCCTGAGTTCTATAAAGGTTGGTCCTTAGCTTTATTCTATTTCTGGGGTTTTGGGTTTTTTTGTTGTTGTTGTTATCCCATTTCCACTCATACTTTACATATTGAAAAAATCTTACCTTGAGATGTCACACATCTATAAGTTAATATAGGCCAAAAAAATAAAAACTTGAAAATTTAAATTGCATCCTGCAAGCCTTCCAAGACTATCAATTTGGCTTATACAAACCTGACACTTACATCTACCTCCAAAGAAAGTGGAAAGGGAAGAGGAATATTTATATAGCTTTAAAATGTGATTTGATCTTTGAACAAAGTCCTTCTGCAATTGTAAATTTTTTAAATATAACTAGACAAATAGGTGGAATTGAGCCTCTTCATCACTTCCATCTAATTACCCAGTGTTATGAGTGTTGTGAGGCCCATTTTACAGCTGCACAAATGCAGGGCTGGATAAATCAAAGAAAATAGCTACTAAATGGGAGAGACAGGAATTTAACCCTGATCTTTCAGCCACATGTTCATTGTTCTTTCTACCTGATGGGAGCTGATGTTTTATAAATAAGGGATGAATAGTAATGACTCACAAAAGCCAAAATATGAAGACAGCATTAGCGGTATCATCATTTATTAGCTCATTGGTTTCATATCAAAGTATAAATGTGTAACTGATGTTATACTTCCTCTAGTGATTGCTAACTAAAAGGACTGAAAAAAGTTCGAGATGAAAGCTAGAAGCACTCACAGTCACACCATCAGAACAGCAAGCATAGCAGCCCTCAGATCCAGGGATGAAGGAACAATACCACAAGCACACAACTGCTCAGGTACCCAGTGCATTTGCCTTGAGCCCCCCAATAGCCACTGAACTGGGTGCAAGAGAATTGCAGGAACTGACGACTCAGGCCTTGGCATCACCTAGGGGCGTGTCAGAAATTCAGGATCTCAGGACCCACCCAAGACCTACCAAATCAAGATCCTCAGGTGATACACCTGCACACTGGCATTTGAAAATCTGCCCTGTAGGCACTTGGAACCCAGTATGGGGTCAGGCCATATGCAAACATATTATTCTACAGCAGCAACAGTTTGCCTCCTTGTAGGTGTCAGCTGCTGGGCCAAGTCTTTCCCACTTTCACCTCATTTAATTCCCTTATCAACTCCATAAGGAGAAGACTACAATCCCTGATTTACGGATAAGGAAGCAGACATCTGGAGAGGTCACCTGAGGTCACAGAGCAGCAAGAGGCCAGGTCTGGATGTGAACCAATACCCCAGGGGGTATGTCACCAACACTCCAAGCAGGGAACACCTCAGCAGATGGCTGACCTGGGGCTGTCTGTCCAGAAGAGCTTGTGGAATGAGAAAGTTCCTATAGGAGGGCAGGGCAAGAGGCAGGAAAGCTCAGGAGGTCAGGGAGGCCTGGGCCAGTGGCCAGCACTACCCAAACTTTCAGGGAACAGATTGCAGGAGGGGAGAGAGGAGAATGTAAGTTACCTAAACCAGGGAAGTTCAGTTTCTGCCTCTGTATGCAGGGGGTATCGAAATCTCCCTGCTAATGAGGTAGAAATATGATCCCATATTATTTACTTAAATAGAAGTATTTAAGTAAAGCCTTCACACAGAGAAAGGCCTCAGCTATGGCTACCCCAAGGGCACTGGGGCTTGCCTTAGCTCAATGTTTCTCGGCCCTGGCCACCTGGTAGGATCACCTGGAAAAACTTTTAAAGGACACCGACGCCCACTCTATCTCCAGCAAGTCAGATCCCACTGGGCTGCCACAGAGTCCAGGCACCAGTTCTTTTTAGAAATTGCTCAGGTATCCCAATACATTTACTAATATTCCCACCTTAAAATGAAATATCTTTGATAGTTGCTGGCCAGACTCTAAAACAATTTCTAATGAAATCTGTAATTGCTTGGCTAACCTTTTCTTATGATTTTATATTTTTGTGGGTTTTTTACTGAAATCTCCAGTGTTTTTATGATGACTAAGAGTTAAAACTCTGCATGGAGTATATTTGTTTGGGGAAGATCAACAGTAAGATCCCTAAGTGATCAGTTCCATTCTGAGAGCGGGTATGGGTAAAGTAACCCCAGCACACAGGAGGACTTCTTAGGTTCCAATCTTAGTAGGTGGCATAGAAGGAGGACTTGCCTCTCAGCTTGCAGATAATGTCAGAAATATTTCTTTAAAAGTAGGAAGAGAATTAGGGGACGCTGTGAACTAACCTGTTTTCTTCATTCTACTCTACACCCCTAATATGCATGCAGATTCACCTGAAGCAATGTCTGAGTCTGTTCTACCAGTATCATTCCAAAAGGTGGGTGGGAGGGGGGCAGGGAAGCTGCAGAGGACAGAACACACCCTAGGCCAGCACCCTAGGGGAGAGAGGAGGGAGACACTCCCCACTTCCCTCAACTAGTCTGGGGCTTTCCTGCTTGGACTGGGGCCTGCTCCAACTCTGGTCTTAGAGGATTTTCACGGAGCAGCTCTGAGGAGCCCAGGATTCTGCACCCTGCACCTCACGGCCCCTTCCCAACAAAACCGTCCTCGAAGATTTTCACTTCATTGTCATGACTTAGCAACATCTAACCAAGGAGAACTTTCCTACAGCCTTGCCAGCTTGAGTGTCTAACTTGCGTCACCATTGGCCACAGCTCCAGCCCAGGCAAACATGCCTCTCAGCAGATGTGAAACAAAAGATGCTGCTATGTGTAAACCTTTGGTTTTCTGCAGCTGATGGAAACTCACTGTGGTTCTAGTTCAGATAATCTGAAAAGTGGAACATATTTGTTAAGGCCTTAAAATTCAGAAAGATATAAAATTCCACTCTGCACAAAGCATTTTGTGACATAAAGGAAGGGAAAGGCTCAAAAGGATGGCACAGTGTCACTCAAATAAGCAGCAGTGGATGTCAGGGAAAGAGCACCAGACTAAAGTTGTGGAACAGTGGACTGTAGTCCTGACCTGGCAGTTGCTAGCTGTGTGAACTTGAACATGTCTCTTTTCTCCTCTGGGGTGTTTTCATATATATGTGTATGTATATGTGTGTGTGTGTGTGTGTGTGTGTGTGTGTATGTGTGTGTGTATGTAATTGCATATTATATATCACTAAAAATATACATTATAATTTTTACATTTCATATTACATACTAGGATAAAAATATATATTATGTATTTCACACATATATTATATATTTAGAAATACCCCAGAGAGGTAGCAGCACAGATTATGTGCATATAAGGGATATAGATCAAGATAAGCACTCGGGTTCTTTGCTGTTTTCAGCATTTTAATCTATAATGAGCCAGTTCTGCTCAAGAAGGCCTCTTTGCTGCCATGATGCAAAGAAGAACAAGAGGTGATCAGCCTTCCTCATCCCTGGAGCTTCGTCACATTTTCTGCTTTTAAAAACGTAAGGACCAAGCCCAGCCAACTCAGTGCTTCTCTCCCATCTTGCCTGCCTCAAAGGTCACTGCTCCCTCTTGGCTTCTCCTGTTCTCAGGGCTATAATTGAACCATTACAACTTCAAAAACACCACATTTAAAAGTTTCCTGCCTTAAAAACAAAATGAAATTTTTAAAAAGAATATACGTAAGAGAAGTGAAGACATATGTCCACATAAACGCTTGTATACGAAGGTTCATTACAGCATTATTTGTAACAGCCGAAAAGCAAAAACACAGAGGATATAAGCAGCCTCTCTGTGTAACTTACATATTTCCACTTGCAAATCAATAAATTGGTAAAATGATCCTTTAGGTCCGCTTAGCCAGTAATTATGGCCACCCTGTGCTATATACCACGAGGCACAGAACGTGAGGGCCAGATTAAGCACTGTCCTCACAGGTTTCCAACAGGTAATATCTCAGAACACTTGTACTTCCTTGATTGCATCTGATTCTCCTAAAAGCCCAGAGCATAAAATGTTGTTGTGCCTGTTTTATACATCTGGAAAGTGAGGCTCAGAGAGGTGCAGTGACCTAACCAAAGTCACACCGTATCAGCTAAAGCTGATACACAGAGCAAGAACCTGGGAATCAGCTTCTTGGTCTAGTGCTCTCTGACCTCTAGACTAAGGTAGTGGTCTCTCTAGGTAGGTAGACACCTACCCACTCCTCCTTCATATGCTCTTGGCAGTTGACAAAAGCATCCTTGCCAATGACAGGCTGTCTTAGTCCCTTCAGGCTGCTATAACAAAATATCTTAGACTGGGTAATTCATAAATAATAGAAATTTATTGTTCACTGTTCTGAAGGCTGGGAAGGCCAAGATCAATATAACAGCAGATTCAGTGTCTAGTGAGGTCTCCTTCCTCATAGGTAGCACTGTGTGTGTGTGTCCTCACAGGGTAGAAGGGGTAAGGGGTTCACAAGCTTCCTTGGCCTCTTCCATAAGAGGATACCAATTCTACGCATGAGGGTGGAACTTCACCTCCCAAAGCCCCTATCTTTTAATACCAGTGCTTTGGTGATTAGGTTTCATCATATGAATCTGGGGAGACACCAATATTCAGACCATAGCACAGGCCATGCATCACATCCTGCAAAATGCTGGCTAAACTGCTCCTTCTCCCTAACTAGAGTCCAGTGGCTCCCTGGAACGCAACAGTGATCCACCCCTCCCTCCAGAGCAACAGGTCTGCCTACACTTTCACATACAAGGCACAGAGACTGAAGCCAGCACCTGACACTTTCCTCCATCTCTCTTCTATAACTCTCCTTCCTCAATGTCAAATGTCTCCACCATCCTGATCCTTCTTTTCTTTCTTTCTTTCTTTTTTTTTTTTGACAGAGTCTCACTCTGTCACCAGGCTAGACAGCAATGGCACAAACTTGGATCACTACCACCTCCACCACCCAGGTTCAAGCGATTCTCTTGCCTCAGCCTCCCAAGTAGCTGGCACTACAGGCATATGCCACCATACCCAGCTAATTTTTGTATTTTTAGTAGAGTCAGGGTTTCACCATGTTGGCCAGGATGGTCTCGATCTCTTGACCTTCTGACCTGCCCACCTCAGCCTCCCAAAGTGCTGGGATTACAGGTGTGAGCCATCATGCCAGTTCCCACCATCGTGATCTTTCTTTTCTTTTGCAACCACTTACTCTGCTTCCAGGATGGGTCCTCTCCTCCTCTGTCCATGGAGAGAAAAGGAGGATGCCATCCCAAAGGAGATGGCTGTGGGCACTCACTCCCTGGCTGCCTTTGATTAGATCTCTGCTGCCAGCCTCCAACCCTGTCCCAAAGCAAGTCCTGCTCTCGGTTCTGGTGGATGCACTAAGTGAGAAGACCCCACCCTCTTTTCCCTTCCCCAGGCCACAGCTCCCACTGCCCCAGTCTTATAGAAGACTCCTTCAAACCAATCAGAGTCTCCTTCTCAGACCACTCATGAGTCACCTGGTTCACCCAAAAGTCTAGGGAAAATTCAGCCTCTGGGTGGGGTCTGGGATTCTGCATTTCTAACCAGGTAATGTCAATACTACTGGCTGGGGATCACACTAAGTGGAAAGTCCTAGAGGTCTCCAAAGAAGAGCTGTGGGGATAGGGACAGACAGGAACCAATTGGACTAAGAATAACATTGTCCTCCCCATTTAGAAGACAAACAGCAAGAACAGTGTTTCTATTTTTCTTTTGGTATGATTTATTGGAGTAATTACTTTTTTCACTACATAATTATTTTTAAGGTCTTGCTTAAATACTGAGCTCTTCTAGAATATAAAATTATCAATTATTTAAAAGCATGTTTCATTTCCAGTTCATTTTTTTTCCATGGCTCTATAAGTGTACAAAAGTAAACCTTGGAAACTAATTAAAATGATCCATAAACTCTACTGTTGAGAATCAGAGCTGGAGAAATACATTTCAGTTCATAGAAAGATGCATGGCATTTGAGAGGTGATAGACATCTGCAACCAGGATCCGCACTTCACACCCTCTTCCTGTCCAGCTTTTGGGAACATTCCTACATTTTTATTTTTTCCTGGTGACTGAAGAAACTCCGTGATTCAGAAGGAACAAAGTCAAATTCTGCCTGAGCCCTCAGGCCTGGCCTGTTGGACCATTAGCTGTCTCGTGCCACTAAATTCAAAACTGTCCTCTAACTGCGTCCTTGCTTGGTCTTACTCCCAGCGAGATGGGAGCTCAGAGCACCTTCCTGGCAGTGGCCATAGACAGTTAATCCTGAATTCCCAGCAACAGCTTTCTATAAGGTTCTGAGACCAGACAAACCTCCTACAGCAGGGTCATCAAGACTAAATATGGAGCAAGAAGAAAAGGTGGGGGGTGGGCTAGAAGGGCGGAGAGCACCCTTGAGTATAAGGCTGGCCAAGCCAGCAAGGTGCATGCCCTGAGCCCTGAGGGCAGCCTAGGGTAGAGAAAATGCCTTCAGGAGCCAATTTCCCAAGGTCACCCACCAAGAGGGGAGCTCTGAGATAAGAAGGAGACCTCAAAGACAGACTGCTACAGGGGCCTCCAACACATCTGCTGAGACTATAGGATTCTTTCCCACAGTTCCTTCATGAGAAACGCTGCATGAGGGAACTTCTAGATGGCACAACAAAAGACATACATAACATCTGTGTGTGGACACCTAGGATTATCCACATTAGAAAACTCAAATACGTGTCCAGTCATACCCAAGTAAGACAGCTTACAGTCCCGTAGGTGCAGTCTGGGAAGGGCAAGGCCTCCCATGGCCTCATTCAGAGCTGAAATAATGAGTCACAGCCTGCCCCAGATGCTTGCCTTCCTTGGGACAAATGAACAGGACACTGAAGTTGGGCCAGGACAGCAATCTGGGGCCACGGAAAGAAGAAGCACATGACCTGCACCTTCCAGTGCTCCATTCTCAACGCCAAGGAATGTGATGGGCCTGTTTTCAGAACAGCAGTGTCCCCTTCCTGGAAGGGTGGCGTAGATCTCTGTTTGCTTGGTGTCAGATACAAGGCCCCCAAACTCTCCTGCAATACTGGAAAATGGGCCGCTTTGTACAAATAAGTCCTAGATTACAATCATCTCACACTGTCTCCCAGGAGAATGAGTTCAAAGCCAGTCTCAACGCCAGTGAGACCAAAAAACAAGAAATCCCAACCTTCCCACATGCCACACATTTATCTCCTCAGATCCCCCCATCCCTGTCCCATACCTCTCTCCTCACAACACACTGAAATGTACCCAAAAACATCCCTTTAGAGGAGTTCACAGACAATGTCACAGACACACAATGCACCTGCACCATGGGAAATAGGCAGACTTTTACCTATTTTGGTAAATAGGAACTTGGAACACAGGTTGAAGAGAAAACTAAGCACATGAGAGTGAGTGGGATGACACTGGCCACTGGCTTAAAGCTGTGCCCAAGCATGCACAGGGCACCAACCACATAGCGGGCACCCACCAGCCCTGGATTGTTCCTGCTGTGCCCTGATTATCCTAATGGAACAAACCATTGAGGCTCCACAACAGCTCTACTCCCCTCAGGCTCTGAGCACCCACTGCAACTGGAATCCTAACCAATATTGAATGCCTGCATTTTCTCTCTGAAAAACACAAGGGCTATAGAATTACAGCATGATCCAGCAACTCCATTCTTGGGTGTATATCCAAAAGAATTGAAAGCAGGTTATCACCACACCTGAAAAACAGCATCTCAGGAAGTATTGCTAGAAAGGCAGGAAGAAGAAACATCTCTCTTACCTACCACTGCTGCCAAGAGACTAAAGATCTGCACTGAGACGTCACCAGCAACCCAAGATATGGTGCAAATAGTTCAATTCATAGCACTGAATTGTTTTCATTCACAGAACAGCATAAATGTAATGAGAAAAATATGTTAAGATTAAAATCATATTCAAAATATCCTTTTAACGTCCTGCATATTTATTTGCATTTGTGTTCAAGCACACAGCAGGAAAACCCCATTCATTTCTGGGTTGCCTATTCCAATGTCCACTCTCTCCTTCTTACTAGAAGAACCCCAGTGTCTCTTTGGGTAGCCTAGTAGCCAGATAAAACAATTCAGTTCCATGACTCCTTAGCAGCTACCTCTAGCCACATGACTAAATTCAGTCTAATAAGATGTAAACAGAAATGTTTCAGGAAACTTCGAGAAAGCCTCTTAGGAGCATAGGACAAGCCCTTCATCAGCTCCCACCCTCCTTTCTGCTGCCTAGAATGCAGAAGTAATGACTAGAACTCAAGCAGTCATCCTGATCCCCCTGGAATTACCATATTAACCCTACAGTGCAGATCCCTAGTCTTCTAATTTGACATGATAGAAAAGGGCACTTCTATCTTGAAGGCATTTCCTATTGTTTGGAGAATTCATTATATAAAAATAAACTGAATTCTAAGTAACGATTTTGAGGAAATTATCTTAAAGATCATCAATGAAGAGAAGACTCCATAAAGATAGAGGCAGTGGTATACTGTTTGAATCTTTATAAAAATCTATATTAAAAATACAACAATTAATGGGTAAAGAGTATATGGAGCCTCTATACTAGTTCTTACCACTGTATGTGAATCTCAAAATATAGTTTTTTAGTATCTAAAACCCATTCTTTTAAAAAGCCATCAGAAAGCAAAACAAAAACACCATTAACAACATTTACACTAAAATTTAAAATGTCAAAATACAAATGAGTAAAAGCAAATTCTACAAACACTAAAATAAAAGGGAATAAGGACAAACCACCATCCACCTGAGACATGCATGTTATTATTATCTGTTCAGCAAAGAGTAGAGAGAAGTGATGAGACATCTGAAAGACCTGAGAACAGGAGAAGCCAAAATAACCAGCAGATATTCTCTGGAGAGTATATTAGGCCCATCTGAGAACAGCAGCTGAAACTGAGAGAGGTACTGACCAATCCAATGTGAGGCAAGTCAACAGTCCCATGGTTCAGACTAAAAGATCTGCAGCAATCTAGCTTCTATGAATTCTTAAAACTGGCCCCCAGGGCTTCCTTCCAGGATAGGAGAAACTGCTAGGAGTGGAATCAAAACTGAGAAATACTGGAACTGTAATATAAAGAAAAGAAATGCTCAAAATAAAGGTGAGAGACAAGAATAGAGACAAGAAATCTCAGAATGCAGTCATGTTTCTAAACCCTATACTAAAACAATAGATTAAAATGCTCTGTGAAGTTAAAAAAAAATATATGAACCAAGCCTCCTTGTAAAAGTTGAAGAAAACTGATTTCATATAAAAATGAGCAATATAAAAGTATCAAGGTCAAATTTCATACAGAATTATTATAAGAAAAGAGAGAATTAGAAGTTGAATAACATCTTACAGACAATGAAAGCACATCAAAAAATCATACCTAAAGTGCCTAAAATCATACCTAAATTGTACCTAAAGTCATACCTAAAATCAAATTTATAACCTAGTTTTTCAATATAAGATAAAAGAGATGATACAAGCTAAGAATGAATATAAATCACAATTAGAAAAACTGAGAAATGAACAGAACTGAGGACTATCACTTGAATTTACTTTAAATAAATGAAAAGTCCTTTCAGAAATGACAATTAAACTAGAAGGAACACAAAAATAAATAAACACAATAATAATAATGCTTCAAGAGATGCAGAAAGTTAAAGGGGGATATTTTTTCAAATCAAAAAGAAATGACAAAAATGACTCAAGAGAAATAGAATCACTGCAGGTAGGCAAAGAAGGTCTAACACACAGCTAACAGGGGTCCCTGAAACAAGGTGAACCAAAACAAATGAATAGAATACTGAAAACTATAATGCAAGAAAATATTCTTAAAATTGTATATATAATTTGAAACTACATAAAAGAGCCCCCTATGTATCTGAGAATACTGACCCAGAAAGTCCTACACCAAGACACAGTCTTATCCCTGGATTTTACAGAAAAAAAAATATTTTAGGCATCTAAGCAAAAATAACAAATGATATAAAAGCTTATTATCATCAGACTTTTCAAAAGTAATACTTTATATACACAAAAATGCAGTAACAAGGACATAAAATGTTGGCAAAGGATATCATACACAGCAAAAATCTTATAAAGTGCACCAATAAACTGTTAACATGCAAAACCTGAGCCCTTTTAAAAGAATCTACTAGAAGGAGGGTCCTCAAACCTTAACCTCTTCAGCTTATTTACGATCCCCAAGAGCTGTGTTTATGTGGATAATATCTACAAACAAATTACCTCTTAGAAGTTGAAACAGAAATTTTTAATTCTTTATGAATTAATGAAAAATAGCAAACCCAGTATATGCTAATGTATGTATAACATATTTTCAAAAAAATAACTATTTTCCCAAACAAAAATAAATCATAAGAGTAACATTGCTTTTATTTTTGAAAATCCCTTTGATATTTCTCTTAGTAACAGCCAGACTCACATATCTGCTATACACTTAATTTGTTGTGATATCAAAAGTCACAGAGCTTCTGGAAAACTCCTCTGTGCACTCATGAGAATGAGAGAGGGCAATAAATTAAAGGAAAATACCTTCTTAGAATTATTATGAAAACTTTTTTTTAACCTCAAAGACTCCCTAACTCAAGAATGAGTTTCGAACACAAAATGACTAGAAAAATATCAACATAAAGATTGATGGTGAACTTTCACCCTGAAGGAACCTGCAGAACTAAGAGAAAATGACAGCTAAAGTGAAGCGAGTATAGTTTACAATGGCTATGCATTCTGTCAGTGTAGATAAAGATATTTTTAAATGAGAAGGGCAAATCCAAAAAAAAAAAAAGACCATTCTCAGTAGTTATATGGATGTTAGTAGCATTGTTATGCTAATACTACTGTGTATGTGATATAAATTTAAGTGGGTAAATATGGGATATTCTAATTCTACCTATTCTTGTCTTGTGTTCTTGATAACCTGGACACGTAGGGGTAGAGAAATAAGATGAAGATGTTATATAGAAGAGGTTATATAAAAACCTTGTGGCACAGAACTGTAATTTGAAGTATCATTATATTCTCATGAACTACTTTATCCTAGGTAAATAAATACATATATATACAACACATATCTTCCAGCTTCTCCCACTGAGGAGGCTCAGAAACTGTGACAATCCAGTAGCAGTGAATATCTGCAGCACTCAAATTGCAATTTTGAAATATTTTCTGCTAACAACAACAAAAACAAACAAACAAACAAACTGGGCTTCCTCAAGAAATAGTTGATTCCAGACCTGGGGCAAGTGATGCATAAGATGAACTGAAACACCTTGCTCTACCACTCAGAGAGGAAGCTAGAGAGAACACCAATGATTCAGAAGCCTCCATGGGTTCCAGTGGCCAAAAATGGGACAACTCAAACTTCAAGTACATTAATTGCAACTGACTGAAACCCACCAAATACATTTAGATCTGTAAGTTCACAGTAAAAACTCTAGGTTTTCAAAACAAGCATGATAGGAGCTGCAGTAACCAACTCACCCAGATGCCTAGGAACACTGATTTCTTTATTCCTTGAAATTTGTCATGATCCATATTTGTTGGTATAATATGCTCTTTTGTGTTTTTTAATACCATACATCACTTCCCATCATGTTAAGGGGCAGATGAATCTCACTGCAGTCAATCATGAAATTGGGGCCAATCTCGGCTTCCTCCAACCACATTTCTCAAGTGTAACCCTGGAACCCTCTCCACCACCAGCTCCCCGTCCAGTGCTGGGGTGGGGTGGGGATGGATGTTGGTCAGCTATACCACTCCTTCTCATCCAATTAATTCTATATGCCATTTGCAGAATATTCTCCCCTCCTCAAAATCTGATTTCAGTGATTCTTTATTTTCTATTCATAGTGTCTTCTTGTGAAAATTGTCTACACGATGACCTTAATAATGACTTCCATTTGGGAAGCCCAATATTTAAATTGATATTATCTTGTTTGACCACAACAATGAATCCATAAGACAGATAGCATGTTCCCCAGGAGATGGCTCAGAAAATCCAGGTCTTCCTCACTCAGCCTGACATTTCTCACTCCCCTACACCCACACCAGTGTTTTTTCCTTCCTTGATCTTCTGTCCAAGTAGGTTGGATTTGCTTTGTAAGCAAATTCACTCTGCTCTTGTTCACACTCATCTATGCGTCTTTTCTCCAGTGGTTCCCTCAGCCCCCCTTGTTACTTAAATAAACTCTTCCAAGTTTTAATTAAGCCACTTACTTTCCAAGTCCCCTCCTAAGACTAATATATCTGTAGTCCCCAGGCCTCTGAATCCAAGTGGATTAACTAGCTCCCTGCCCTCACATAGGATACCATCAGAACACAGTTTTCTGAATACTAACCCGCAGTAGGATCAGTTAGTATGATTTAAGAGGAAGCCTTCTGGCCCCAGTCAAAATACCCATTTCCTTAAGCTTCTTAGAGAACTAGGCTCATTTCACTCCCCTTTGTATTCTGCAGGTCTAGTTGGGCACACAACTGGGACTCCAGGATCATGCTTCCTGGGGAAATGAATTACTGATTGCCTTTGTGTAGCCCAATACCCTGTACTGGTGGGGATTATGGACAGCTTCTTAGTCCCTTTGTGACAGTCTCAGGGCCAGCTCTAGAGCAGTAGTTCTCAACTGCGACCACATTTGCCCCCAAAGGGACATTTGACAGTATCCACGAGTATCTTTTGCCATCACAATTAGGGGCATTGCAACTGGCATCTAGTGGGTAAAGGCCAGGGATGCCACCAAGAATCCTATAATTCACGGGACAACTCCCACTAACAAAGTAGTGTTGGCCCCAAATATCAATCATGTCAAGGTGGAGAAATCCTGTAGAGAACAATACAAAGAAGAGAAAGTGTCCAGAAGATCCAGATCCCTAAACGTCATGATGGAAATATCACAACGTGCCTCGCCAGATTCAGATCCATCATAAATGCTTTCACCGTTACATTTGTTTAACTCTAAAATTAAGCAGGCAGCCTTCTGCCCTGCAGCCATTCCAGAAGCATGTGGCCAGCATGGCAGACACTCTGGAATGACCACATCACAAACTAACTGGAGCTGGCTACAGCATTTCTGCCTACTAATTTTAATCTCCCTTTCTCAAAGGTCATGAATATTTTCAGACCTCTAAGCACAGGCATATTGTGGGCAGATTTAATATATGTTGCTTCCAGTTGGCAAAGCACTTCACTCACCAACACCCTAAGCTGAGTTACAGGCTTAACTTTGGCCATGTCACTTTCCAAGGGACTTTCGCAGTCCATTATCCTAATTGGCAAATGATATGTAAGTACCAGAAGGCTATGTGTCAGCAGTTATGTTTATAATGAAAGCTTAACCTCCAAAAGAAAACATTAATTCATTAAAACCTCCTTTCCCATCTGCCATGACAGTAGCCAAAGGAAAAAGAATCTGTGAGGTACAAATTAGCTGCCTGAGCATGAAACACAGACAAGACCAGACGAAGAGGGAAGCAGGAGATGTACCTTGCTTGGCCCCAGGAAAGCTGTTCTCACTCTACACAGCCTTACCATATCTCTAGGTCTCTAAGAGACAGATGCTTGAGGATCAGCCTGGGAGGGCAGGAAGCAGTCTTTTCTCTGTCCTCTACTCAGGGAGGCCTTTTTTAGCAGACACTGTTCAGCTTTGGCCACTATTAAGTTATCAGCACTTCAGGGAAACTTGAGAGGGTTTTGGGAAGAAAAGGAAGATGACTCCACAGTCTGATATTTCAGCTCGGCTCTCACTATAATCCCACACTCTGCTGCCCTTATTATTCATATAGATATATTAAGACCCATCATGTGTCATGCATTGTGCTAGGGAAGCCAATTATAGCTACCCCATGCACAGTCCTTACTCTGTGCTGGGTGGGGGTTCTGGGCACCTGGCATGAATTCACTCATTTAACCCCCAAAAACCTATGACTGCCTCATTTTACAGGTGAGAAAATGGAGCTGGTGAGAAATCATCTGCTCAAGGTCATGCAGCCTGAAAGTGGTGGTGCCAGGGTGTGAATCAGGAGGGCCAGCTCCAAAGTCCACCCTGCCACAGAGGGGTCCAGCGCCACTGGGCAGGACAGCAAGGCTCACGTGTGCGGTGAGCACATTATGTCTCAGGGATTATGACAAGTGCTTTACATGCCCCATCTCATCTGTAGGAGACAGGGAAGACCACAAGCTATTTTCCCTGTGGCATGGGGAGACAATTGAGCAGAGCCTGAGAATTGAGTCAGAGTCAGCAGACACAAGGTCATGGGGCCACACGGCCTATCTGGAACGCCACCAGCAGAATGAAAGCTGGAGGGGCAGGAGGTGTGTTATCACCTCATCCAGGCCTCCAATCCACCCGGTAAGGTGTGCACGATGAGCAAGCATGCCCCTTACAAGAGTCACCTGAGGCCTGGAGAGGTTAAGCGTCCTACTTAAGGTCACACAGCTGCTGAGTGGTAGAGCTAGGGCTCAGCCAGGCATGTCTAACGACAAAGCCCAGGCTTCCAGGACCTTGCTAAGATCCAGTATGTGCCTCCCCAACTGCCGTTGTAGGCCTTGAATTTCCTGAGCTCTAACTCCCTGAATTTACCATTGTCCACGCCATATTCCCTTAGGACCCTCCTACTATGGAGGAGAAGTTCCCATGAACAAGGCTGCTCCGACCAGGCCAAGGGATCCTTGTCTGGACTCCAGGTAGTTGCAAGCACCCCTGCAGAAACAGGGATCCTGGCATCTGTCCAGGAATAGGCCAACACCCTAAGCAGAGTTACAGGCTTAGGGTGTTGAATTGTAGGATTCCTTAGAAAAATGGCCTCTCCCTGTTCCATAAGCCACCCCCTTTAAAAGTGGGAACGCTTTGCCCCCCCAGACCCTAGGTGCCCCTATGGTCCCTCCGTGGAATGGCTCTTACCCCTCAGCACACTGCAGGTCAGCACCTGGTGAACAGTGAAGTGTGCCCTTCACAAAGTGTTGGCAGCATCAGATGAAACCTGGCCTTATGCTTATGGAGAGATGCTCCAGCAAACAGAAGCAGAATTCTGACTGGTGTCTACAGTTGGAGAGCTCAGGCTTCCTGCCTCTCCAATCCTAATTTCCCATCACAGAGTCAACAATCACTTTCTGGTGAATATTCATGGACTATCCTTCTGAGGCAAGAGGAAAGAAAACTAAGACAGCGCATACCTGTCTATACAGGTGAATACTTGATCTTTCCAAGTTGGATTCATTCATAGATTACAGGTGATTGATCCATGTGGACCACTTGTTATTTCTCCCCATGCCCAAGAGTTTGACAGTTTAATAACTTCCTACTTCCCCTTCAAGGGAGTGGAGAATCACTCCAGGCTTAGCAGGGCCATCACCATGTGGTAAGTGTGGTCTGTTAGATCAGTCACTCAGGTAGGAAGTTTTCTTAAAGCAAATTTGCTGCAAATATACACATCTCAGAACCATCACTTGTTCACACCTTGACATGCCAAGTCACAGAGGTGAGAGTGTGAGGTCCTAAATTGCCTCACGTTATATTATTTTTTAAAAAAGTGTTTCCTGAAAAAAATCCAGGTACAGAATGTGCTTGCAGAAAATCAAAACCAGCAGAGCTCAGCACAAAGACAGGGTGCATGCCAGAGCAGGACCCAGCACCAGAACAGGCTCTGTCTCCTCCGGAACAGCAGGCCCCAGCGAGGCAGACGGCAGCACACCCCGAACAGAGTCACATTTTATTTTAGACACACTCCTATCTTTAACCTGGAATACTGTGGCCTTAAAAAAAAGCAAAGCTCAGGGCACCTCCAGTTTTAATTTAGCTCGGCACAGCCATGCTACTCCAAGTCAGAATCATTCACTGCATAGGGAAGAAACACGGAAGCAGCTGCCTGTCACCCTCCCACTGGACACATCCCCCATCATCTCTGGACACAGCTCATCTGTCTAGGCTGCTTGACCATTCAGCTCCACACCTACAGAGCAGGACTGGGGCTAAAATACCCAAAGCCTCAATGCTGGAGCCCCATCTAGGGAGGATCTTTCTGTGGGCTTCCTGGGTCCAGAGATAACACTGATTTTTGCCAACTGAGTTAGAAGCAGATGGGAAAACAGGCACAGCAGATGGGTAAAGCCTTACCACTGAGACAGCTCGTGAGAGAACCAGCCTTGCATCTGCAACCAGAGAGGCTCCAGGCAGTTCCGAGAATGGCCACTGGCCTACCACAGGAGCAGGTGACCTTGAGGGTCCTCAGAAAAGGACAATCATTGAAGAAGGAGGGGCTAAGCCTGACCTGCTCACTGCCTTCTCCCAGATTCACCCATCTTTCCTGAGTAAGGAGACAAGGGGGAGTGTAAACAAGACCCATGTCCTCCCAGGGAGCTGAGAGGAATTCCCTGATATCTCTGGAATAGGAAGAGCAAGGCATAGGGTTCCTTCCCTTGAGATGCATCCACTGCAGAGGAAAATGAAAATCCATACCATGTCATTTTAGGGTCTACACATGGAGAGAGCACATATTTAGAAAAAAAAAAAAAGTACTCCAGGAAAAGACAATAATTATGTATGTCCACTGAGAAATGAAAGTGGGGAGTATGCAGGACTGGCAATGAGTCCAGCCTGAAAGCCCCATCACAGCTCTGCGATTGCAGAAAAGAATGAATTATAGGACTATGACCACTAACACTGAAAATCACACTGTGACACTGTATGAGGAAGAACTCTGTGCATTCTACACAAGTCAGCTGACACAGGCTCAGTGACAGGGATTGGCATCACAGTGGCGGGGCAGGAGGAATACGAAGGTCATTTCTTCAACTTTGCAGTCTAGGAGTATTGACCTAAGGGAGAAGGAAGGAATAAAAGAAATGTACTTGCAGGCTGCCTGCCCCACTCTGACTTCCTTTTATTTTTTTTTAAGCATCAATGCATCTTTATTCACAAATAAAAGCTGTGGCAAGATGTCATCTACACATTTGCACAAAGATTCAGACATCCCATATCAATGCACGATCCTCCGAAAACATGAACTGTCATGGAGGAACGTCGCGAACACTGGCAGGCTCACCCCTCATCTGCATTTGGCAAGAAGAGCCTCTCGAGGCCTCCCACCCTGCCCAAGGTGCCCCCCAGAGACAGCTGGCTTACCAAAGCTGGAGAGAGTCCAGCCCCCAGGACACCTTCCCTAGAAAACCATAAACACATAGATCATTTGTTTTCAAATTCCCATGGCAAATACCACATTTATAGGCAAAATGATACAAAAATATGAACCTAACAGAACCTTTACAAAGCCCTTCTTCCCCATCTTCATTGTTGGTAGTGGCGGTCTGCTTTGTTTTTTGACTTGTGGTTTTGGTAAAAATTCCTACTGTGGAAGAGGCAATGCGTGCCTGGGGCTCTGCCCTCAGGACAGAGCAGGGTGCTCTCAAGAAGGGAAGGGACTCAGCCATCCCTGCCCAGGAGAACCTGGGGATGGATCTGTGTTGGGAATGCCACACAGATCCCCTGTAACCCAAGCTCTGCTGAGAAGAAACCACTGTAAAAGAAAAGTAATCTGGAACTCTAAAGGACCCCTGGGGCATGCAGGTAAGTCATGCTACACAAAACTGCTTAGCTGCAAAGAAGGCGAGATGGACATGAACAACACTGGCACTAGCACCAGCCTGGACAGTCGCAGCAGGACTGGGCTGACCCTCTGACTCCTAGCCCTTCTCATCGGACTGGGCTACAGTCCCAGGAACACATTTTACCCATTTCCTTTTTATGTCTGAAAAACAGCAGACCTGGGGAGACATGCAGGGGCTCCCAGGGTTTCCCTTTTCCTGTTTAGCTTGGGCCCTGTGTCTGGTTCAATTTAAGAATCAGGGCAATGTCAGAAAGATATGATATGCTATAGAATCACAAGTGGAGGAATGAGGAGTATGATTAGTCTTTTATGAGCAAATATCCTTGGAGAAAAACCACACCAAAAAGACAAAGATTAAAGAAAAAGCCTAACGTAACATACTTTCAAAGACACACACACACACACACACACACACACACACACACACAATACTTCTTAAGTTTATATAGAAAATTCTCCAATTTTTAAATAAACTATATTCCCAAAGTTCAGTTAGGGAAACTAAGGCTCAGGACAGTTCCATAATCAGGTCCTAGAAACCCCAAATTCCTTCCTTAAGGCCCCTGTACTCTTCAACCTCTCCCCAAGAGAGGAATGGCCTCCATCCCTATCCGTAAATGGTCACAGAGTCTCACTGGGAAGCAGGAGTAGACGCATCACACCACTGACGAGGCAAGGGGCAATGACAGCACATGGCAGCACTAGAAGCCCAGGGAACATCCACAGTGGGTGGGCCGAGCCCTGCCAATGCGGGGTGGAGGAGCAGCGGGGAGATGGATGTGGGATGAAGCTCAGGTACCTAGCACACATTTCAACCACAGGTCTAGAACTCAGGGAAACAGGGAAACTTTAAGCATGCAGCTGCTCATTAGAATCATGAAAGTGGATGGAATTTCTTCATATATGTACTGCACTCACTTACGTGTCTGTTTATTTCCTTTATAGCACTCAATGTAATAGTTACACCCACAGGCATTCAGTAAAGATTGATGTGTTATTTTGAGTCAGGTGGAAATCTAGGAAGATCTCACATTACAGTAACATAAATGATAGTGATGCTTTCAGGCCTACCCTCAAGAAACTGCTAGATTTTGACAGTGATCGCAACAAAGCTCATGTTAATGAAAAACCTGCAGGGCCACCAGATGCCAGGTTCTTGACCTAAGACACCCTCATGGCTCATCAGTCCTCTCTGCAGCTCACGCAGGAAGTGTGAGGGTCCCCCATTTTTAGAAAAAGTGTCATGTCCCAAATCTAGCAACCTGATGATGCTGTCTCCAGAATTAGAATGCTGCCTCTCCCTTACCCACCATCTCGCCTCAAGCAGGACACCCCTGAGGGAGAACCAACACCTTCTGCCTGTAGTCTGGGTCCCTGACTGAGCAGGACCTCACTCAGGACAGAGTCCAGGGCACTTGCCTTTTTTTGGGTGGTGGGGAGGATATTTTTGGCTCCTAAGCCATTTGTTTAAGAAAGAAAAATAGATATGCTAAAGAAAAGTTGCCTTAAAAGCTGCTATATTTTGAATATTTAATCTTAGATTCTAGGTATACAATGTCAGTTAGAGGCGACATCAGAAGTCCTGTCCACAAGGCCCAGGTCAGTGGTCTCTTGCCTGGCTCATGAGCAGGGTGCTGCACTCAGAATCCCACTTTCTCCAATCCCCCCGAGCTGGGTGCCACAGCCTGGAGACCCTACGAGTCCTGATGAAGACCGGGCCTCAAGTCAGACCCCAGAAAGGACTGAACCCCAAACCTTGTGGACAGCTGAGGGGAGGCAGGGCCACACCTAGAACTCACAGCCGTGCCGCCCTCTGAGTATTACCACCACAGCCGTAACCACCACAGCCGTGCCGCCCCCTGAGTATTACCACCACAGCAGTGCCACCCTCTGAGCATTACCACCACAGCCATAACCACCACAGCCGTGCCGCCCTCTGAGCATTACCACCAGAGCCGTGCCGCCCTCTGAGTGTTACCACCGCAGCCGTGCCACCCTCTGAGTATAACCACCACAGCAGTGCTACCCTCCAGGAGCCTGGCATGGGCTGTTCCAGGCAATCTGTACACCATCTCAATGCACATGCCCACAGTGATCCCACCCTTCAAGATTCTACTGTCTTCCAAGACAAGCCACAGCACATACAGGTGACTCACACTGGCCTGGGCAATTCCCAGCCAAGGCAGCTCCATGGGGCTCCTTTCAATGTCTCTAACAAGCAGGGAAATTGCTCATTGTTTTTATGGCTTTCTGCTAAGTGATTTGTGGTACTCTATTTCTTCCCAGAAGCCTTTGAGGCCCAAGCCATCAACTGGTAAAGAGAAGTGCCTTGTCAGCCCACCCTTGGCCACCCATGTCACCCTTGCCAACCCCAGCACCCATGCCCAGCACCCAGGATGGCCTGAGCCACCCATCAATGCAGGGAGATGAGGCAGAGGAGGGACAGCTTCTAAGGTACCCCAAGCCAAACAAGTCATAAAAAGCCATCCAGATACTGGGTCAGCCGAAAAATGTATTGCCACATGTACAGTGAAAGTTTGCTATCGCCAGCATATTTGTTGTTGGAAAGACAAACCTATAGATTGTATTTTTGGTGCAATTTGAATAGCTTATCAATTTGAACGTTTTGTAAATGTCAACTCATATAGAATATTTAGACTACTTTTATAGTGCTTAGAGCATAATTTTTCAACTTTAAAGATATTATAGATGTAACTAAGCATTTGGTATCATGTTGTGGTGTTTTCATTCCTTTTCATGCGTGCGTTTGACTGCCTGGGCACGTGCGCTCAGGAGCTTCCTCCTCCATGCCAACAGCCCCTTCGGTCAGGAGAAGACGATCCGGGAACACGCCAGGAGAGTGGGAAGCTGCCTTCATGGTCACAAAATCTACTAATTTCCATGAAGAAGAGAACTTTCCAGTAAACATGCTGGCTGTTCAGTGCTTGCCAAAACTGGCACATTCTAAAATATATCAAAAACAGGATAATTGGAGGCCACGCACCGTGGCTCACGCTGATCCCAGAACTTTGGGAGGTCGAGGCAGGTGGATCACTTGAGACCAGGAGTTCGAGACCAACCTAGTCTTGTCAACATAGGGAAACTCTGACTCTACCAAAAATATGGAAATTAGCCAGACATGGTGGTGGGCGCCTGTAATCCCAGCTACTTCGGAGGGTAAGGCAGGAGAATGACTTGAACCTGGGAGGTGGAGGTTACAGTGAACCAAGATCTTACCACTCCACGCCAGCCTGGGCAACAGAGTGAAACCTTGTCTCAAGAAAAAAACAAAACAGGATAATTGAAGAAACCCATAAAAACAACCCCAATGCCAGTAGCTAAGCAGGAATTATGGGGTCAGGATCACCCTCAGGCCTTAGGTTGGCCAACTCCATTTTGTAAGAACAAATAAAATTTTAATAGAAATTTATTGACCTACAGTTTCAAATCTATCAGCTGCTCAAAAAAAGACAACAGCTAAAACATATTTTAAACACATTAATTGGGCATTACTTGGTTTTCATATTTAAGAGTTCCACAATGTATTTCCCCAGCTTAATAGTTAATACGATTCTGTGATGCAGTTCTGGTTATGGAAGATGGGCTCCTTTAAGCATTAGAGGTGAGATACACATTTCAGTCCAGGTCAGTTCTGTCTCTAGGAATAGGTCAGACACTCTAAAGTCACATTCCTTTAGAGGAATTGGATACTCACATTTTAATTTTGTTCTATTGGTTTGTAAGGCAACAAAACATAGTGCTGGTGGTGGTGGTGGTGGTGGCGGTGGGATCTGCCACCACTTGCCAAGGGCTTAGTCAGGACCTACACACTCACTATCTCCCTGAGCATTTGCATCACCACCAGGAGGGAGGCACTAGGACCCCCTGTTCTCACTGTTACAAATAAGCAGACAGGCTTTCAAGGGGTGGGTAACTTACTCATGGACACACAGAGGCAGGTCTAGGATTGCTCTAGTTTGTCTGATTCTAAAACTAGATCATTCTGCCCATTGTTTGAGCACACAAGCCAAAAATCAATACAAGACTTTATTTTTTAAAACTGCATCTAGCACCAATGAAATATTTATTTAATCCTCACAATTTTTTTTTTTGAGACAGAGTTTTGCTCTTGTTGTCCAGGCTGAAGTGTAATGGCATGATCTCAGCTCACTGCAACCTCCACCTCCCGGGTTCAAATGATTCTCCTGCCTCAGTCTCCCAAGTAGCTGGGATTACAGGCATGCACCACCATGCCCCACTAAGTTTGTATTTTAAGTAGAGATGGGGTTTCACTGTGTTGGTCAGGCTGGTCTTGGACTCTTGACCTCAGGTGATCCACCTACCTCGGCCTCCCAAAGTGCTGGGAGCCACTGTGCCTGGCTTCATCCTTACAGTTTTTTAAAGGAGATATTGTCGTCCCCTTTTGATAAATGAGGACACTGAATTCGGAGCAGTGAGGTCACTTTTCCAAGGTCACACTGCTTCTCAGGGCCAGGTCTGATTCTAGATCCCTAGTTCTCTCATCGGCTCAGAGCTGTGCTAGTCAAGGGCTGAGATACCTGGAGCACAGTAAGCGTCTAGTCAAGAGGCAAGAGCAGCTAGTGTTACCAAAGGAACCAGAGCACAGAAGTGGAACACATCACCCTGCAGTCAGGCAGACAGACCTGGGTGCAAATCTCAGCTCTGTCACATACTCCTCATGGAACCTTGGCCAAGTGATTAGACCACTGCGTGCCTCAGCTTTCTCCTCTATTAAGTGGGAACAGTAATTCAGATTCATAGGTTACTGTTTGGATTAGAGATCTACCTGTCAAGTGCTTTGCTCAGTGCCTGATAGGAAGTATAAGCATCAAGTGCTTAGTAGAAATTTCCCTTTCTGCCTTTAAAATAGAAATTATTAAATTTCTTAAATTAATTAAAATTTCCCTTTCCTTTTAAAATAGAAAGACACTATTTTAAAAAGTAAATTGCCCACTGTAATAAAACAGAACTTTTCCATATGACAATTAGACAGGTGGAGATGTGAATCTGAGCTCTGCTGTTTAGCTGTGTCCCTGGGCAAGCTCCCAAACTTCTTTGAATCTCACTTTCTCCCTCTGTAAAATAAGGATAATGTATGTGTCAGGAAGATAAATGGAAGCACCTTTCTCATAGCATGTGCTCAATAACAGTAGCCAGTGAGGCCTGAACATAACTCAAACACAGTACAGCACCCCGAGAACTCCCCCAGCCTCAGATGTCCGCAGCAAGAGAGCACTGTGTTTCAGGACAGCACCAACTCTGCTTCCAGACAGAATCCTCAGATCTAAATTCCCACATCTCTTCCAACCATCCATTCCTAGGTGGCATCCCAGGATACACAAGTCACCCACCCAGGAGGAAGCCTGCCCAAGAACAGGACACTGTTCCAAGCGGGGCTGGAAGGGCTGTCCAATGCCATCCCATAACAGCATGGAAACAGCCACCTGCCTGGGTTACCCACCCTGGGAACAATCAGACAGGGCACTCCCCATGGAAGTGTGGCAGGCCAGTTCCCCCTGACCATCACACAGACAGGCCTGCAGAGCACTCCGGTTACGCAGACAGATTTACGCAGCATTGCCTTCACGTTGAGCAAACACTTAAACCTGGGGAAATCGGTGCCCAGACATCAAAGCTAGAAATGAAACATATGGTCAGTAGGAGCCTCGTATAGGCTTCTCCCTGAAACGGAGCAAGTCAAAAAATAGAGGCAGTCTTACATTCCTAACGCCAGGACCCATATCGGGTTGACAGGATCTGAAACAAGTTAGGGTAACAGGGGCAGCTGTTTGAATAGATTCATTGGAACGTCTAAGGCAGCTCTCCGGACCAAGCTGTAAAGGAGATAAGATAGAAATAATCACTCTGGTACCATAGTAGACAGGCCTTGAGGGTACTGGGGCCCTCTGAATCAGACTTAGCAAGCAATTTTTGCCTCTGACCTTCTAGTTGAAACAAAATTAGTTGCCAGAAGACTTAGGCAAATGCTATACTGCACATAGGCACATAACCCCACCAATATAAGCACTAGGAAAATTGTAACACTTTGAGTTGGTCTGGTGGAATTATCTCCAGCCTTCTCCCCATATCTGGTTACAGCAATAAATTCCCTTCTTTCCTATTTTGTCTGCTTCTTGTCACTGGGCCTTGAAAACATGCAGCCAGACCCAGCTTGGTTCCGGGAACAGAAGCGTTGCAGTGGGCAGTCACAGGAAGAGCCACAGCCCATCCCTAATGAAGCACCCAGCTCTTCTTCATTCGTTCATCTGCCATCAACTCATTACATATGGGGACGACAGCATCCCGCCACATTCCCCTAAGATGTGAAGCACACATTGCAACGGAAAGGCCACACAAGCTGTTCCATGGAGCAGCCTTGCATCAGGCTGCTACCCCAAAACACCACCATCTCACCTCCAACCTCCCGGAGACCTGGGCCCCAATGCACCACGGAGCCCTGCCTGGCATGTGCACAGGCCACAAACACTCACAGACGGTGCAATTCCAGGCTCACCTAATACCACCCAAAGCCTCCATGACATGCCCCTCAAAACAACAGTCTACTCACTTTCACAGCTTTTTAACTCTCTATTTACTCTCACATCCTTCCTACTCCTTTGAGGTGTTCCCATGGCATCATCTGTTAGCATATGGTACTTAACATTTACTGCCTTTTATTCTTCTTCCTGAGAACATATCAAAGGAATTCATTTCTGAAGTAAACAAATCAAACCTAAGAAATATTGTCAGTGCCATGACCCTTTTAGCTTCTTTATTTAATCAACGAATAATTTGGGATCTCCTTCTGAAGGTGAGACAATATGCTGCATCTGGCATAATAGGATCCACACCTTCGTGTGCTCAAGAGCAAGCTACCACAACGCAGAGAATCCAGACTTCACAGAGCTCAGACCAGGACCAAGGCAGCAAACCCAGAACAGGGAGGACTCGCACCTTCATGCGCTCAAGAGCAAGCTGCCACCCACACAGAATCCAGACCTCATAGAGCTCAGATCAGGACCAAGGCACCAAACCCAGAACAGGAGCCTCTGCCTGGCCTCTTCATCCTCCTCGCAGGCAGCTCCTATAGCCAGCAGGGACAGAGTGCAGTGAGAGACCCCATTTCTAGGGACTTCCCAACGTGAAGCCAGAACAAGAGACTGGGCATCCAGTCGATCAGAGTGGAAGCCTGGAAGGGATGTGGAAGCCCTAGCTCCATCTCCCAGGCATCTGCAGCCTGGCTCGGAAGGAATTTTAGCTGCATTCCTAAACACAGTCAGCTCTTTAAGGGTGAAGTCCATTTTTCTCAGCTGATTTACTTTCCTCTAAGGCAATCTGTAAACCATACTGGAACTCAGCCGAAACACCATCCTTTGAAGTCTGCTGAAACTTCACTTAGAGAAACGTTTCAAAAGACATCTATTTAGATATTTTGGCAGCACTTTTCAGACATCTCAAACCAGAAGGGCTGCATTGGTCTCGGCAATCATATCTGTAGAGGAGGGCTGGAGATGGTTTCAATGGCCTAAAAAGAGGAGCACCAGGCCAGTGCAAAGAACCTGGGCAGGGAATCGAGAGACTCCAGCCCTAGTCCCATGGTGTCCCAGCCCCGTGGCCATAAAGAAATGCCTCACCACTGGTGGACCCCCTTTCTCAGCCCCCACGTGGCTCAGGACAGGTAGCGAGGGCTCCTGAACCTGTGGGTGGAAAAGAACCAAGCTGCAAATGTGTCAGTCAGTGAACAGGGCTCATGGGACTTTTTTTTAAATGGCTGAGGTAGACAGGATTTCTTTTTTAGTTTTCACATAGAGTTTGTCTCAAACTAATAATCTTTGTAGCATTTTACAACTTTTGAAGTACTTGTAAACACATTATCTAAATTTAAAAGTGTTATTAAAGTGATCATTGCCTCCTGAGTCTTTTTTTAAAAAGAAAGAAAAAGAAGAAAAGAGAAAGGAAGGAAGAAGAAAAGGAAGGAAGGAAGGAAGGAAAAATGGGAGGGAGGGAGGGAGATGGATGGATGGATTGATAGGTAGATAAATAGATAGATGAATGACTGAAGTATTGACTGGAAACTGGCTCTATCCTTTGCCCCAACAATTTCTCTACATCCTTGTAAGATAGTGCCTCTTCCTGCCCACACGCCCACAAATCAGTTACTGGGATTACAGATAAGTCCTGTTACTTCAGGGAACAATTAATAGAATATGTTTCCTTTTTTCAGTTATGCTAAATAATGAACAGAACCTTTTAACTTTTTCTTCTTAGTTATTCTGTTGCTATTACTCCAGCATATGGGTTTGAGATGACAGCACTTATAACAATTCTCCAATGCCTTTCTTTCCTCCTTTAAAGTAAAGCTTGAACTGGTAGCAGATTTTCTGAACTATGAATGCTTTCTGTTTTTTTTTCTGAGTTAAAACACTTCCCATCAGGTACTTCTAACACAACAGCAATGCTGAGATGTGAAAAATACACTGACCTGCACCCACTCCTTAAAGAACCTGCTTCGGCAACACATTTTTGAACCATCCATCCTCCTTTCAACTCCCACATCTTCTGGAAATCAACACTTCCCAGAAATAAGACAAAGCATTTGGTTTCCTGACATAAATTTTGATTGTCCAGTGCCAAAAAAAAAGTTGTCTCTTCATAGGGACAGCCATAAGCATTCAGAGCCAGTCACTAGAGCTCACATCACACCCCAGAAGCAGGCCAGACCTGTGAGAGGAAGGTATTTATACAGACACGCTAGTCAAAACCACCCAAAACCAGGGTGGTTTCCCCATCAGAAGTTGTTTTCTGGATATAACTGACATTTGGCTGGATAGGAATTTTGGAGTCTAACTGCCAGCACGTGATTTAAACTTGTCAGGTAACACCTGCTACAGGTGTCCGTATCAATAGGACTTCATTCTCCATTATCAGTTTTGTTTGCCAGAGTTTCATGTTCCTTGGTTAGTGACCAACCGGAATATAAACAATTACATGGACAGTGCAGAATAAACACACTGCTAATGGCTCTAAGGCAACGCTCCAATTCCATTATCCAGCACCTCAAGATCCTTAGAGATGAAAAGTAATGGAGTCCTAAAGAAGCAATTCATAATTTAAGCAAAATGAGGGTAAGGCCAAATACAAATATGAAATGAAACTGTCATAAAAGACCCTGAGATATCCACTTTCTTTCCTGTGATTCAATTCACATTGTTCCTGTCCATTTTCCTTCTCTTGGTGCCTCATGATTCCCAGCGCTCACCTGAGCTTCCAGCCCTATCTGGAAGGTTCCATGCTACCTCCGTCTCTCAAGTGTGTGTCTCCTCTTTATTCATCTCCTGTATTTCTGTTTATCTGTATGTCTACAGATGGTAAAGCCACTCTTTAAATTCATTCTTTAGTTGCTCTTTCCATCTTGGTGAGAAAGCAATCCCGACCTATATGTCATATGAATTATAACATTTGTGTGGAAAGACGTGTGACAGAACTGAATGGTTCCCAGCATTTAAAGACTAGACTTGGCTGGGCGCAGCGGCTCATGCCTGTAATCCCAGCACTTTGGGAGGCCGAGGTGGGCGGATCACCTGAGGTCAGGAGTTCGAGACCAGCCTGACCAACATGGAGAAACCTCATCTCTACTAGAAATACAAAAAGTTAGCCAGGCGTGGTGGCGCACCTACAGTTCCAGCTACTTGGGAGGCTGAGGCAAGACAAGCTCTGGAACCCGGAAGGCAGAGGCTGCAGTGAGCCGAAATCATGCCATTGCACTCCAGCATAGGTGACGATAGTGAAACTGAGTCCCTACCACCAAAAAAAAAGACTACCAGCATGTTTTATATCCTTCCCATCTCTTCTCCCATCTTTCTTTTTTTTTTTTCTTTTGGCAGCATGAGGGTGGGGCACCAGGGGGAAAGACAAGGATTGGACACACCTGTCAATTCCAGTCTGATGGAGGGTCCCTTGGAGGCTGCTACTCACACAGAGTGCAGAGGCTGACAGGCTGACCTGCCTAAGAAATCTCCCTCAGCTCAGACCTAAGGGCCTTCTAGACACATGCACACTCCATGGGGTCTGCCTCCTGGGAACTGTGACAGATTAATGGGAAACAGATGATGTTTCATCTTACTTCAAATAAGTAAGGAGGTACTTATTTGATTAACCCACAGAGCTTGTTTTTACCTAGAAAACAGAACCACAGGCAGAAACAGGTCACAGACTTGGGGTGCAAAAGAGAGGAGGTTTTAAATTTTTTTTAAATGACCAAGCACTGGGAGTCTCCTTCTGCAAGGGGAGACTTGGTGTGAAACCCATCTCCTGCTGAGGCTGCAATTGGCCACTCAGGAGCCTTTGCAGGAAGATTAACCTCTCTGGAAGAATGAGAGATGGTTTCCAGGGTTTCTGGAAAATCAGAGGATCTTAGCATCGAAGAGCAGAAAATAGGAAGTGTGATGACCCAATGCACCTGGTGCCACCAGGGATGAACACAGCCAGGACACTGTGAGCTTGGCCATCATGATGTCCAGGGACAGGGCAAGGAGGGTGGACCACCTGCAGCTCCAAGCCAAAGCTGCATGGTAGAGGTGGGACAGAAGCAGAAGCAGCCTCTTGTGGAATGCAGGACAGAGCTATCCAGAAGCCCAGGTCCAGGGCCTAGAGTCAATGAAGGCAGGGCAGGTGGGCTAAGAGAGCAAAGGATGAGCGGAGGAGAGGGGGATGGGATGTCTCCCACTCAGGAAACAGCCAGCTTTACTTTCTTTCTGCAGCATACAGTGCACATGTAGAGGCCTGCCACACAGTAGATCACAGAGGACCAGCCGCATCTCTGTGGATTCTACAGCAAGCAGCCAGAGGAGCCACGTGCCCAAGCACACACACATCACCGTTCAGGTCTCATGTCTCTCAGTATACAGTACTCCATGCACCTCAGCTTTATTAGCTAGCACAGAAACAGCACCTGGGTGCTGTCAGGCCAAGAGTCACAAAGGCCATTTGCAATTTCCCATAGGAAACCTCTAGTTTTTATGGAAATTCCAAACTGACACAGAGCCAAGAAGCAGTAAGGACCACGGGGAAGCTAGCTAATTTTCCAAAGGCCACCCTAGGGGCAAGTGAACCGTCAGAAAAGGAAGCTAAAGAGGGGCCTGCCTGCAGGCCAGGAGGGCTCAGCCACCAGAAACAAGCTCAAATTGATTAGAGAGAAAGACACCTAGAGGTGGGGGGAAAGTAGTACCCAGCCTGGTCAGAAGACTCAGTGAGGTAGGGGAGGAGCCATGCTCAGATTCACAGGCTGAAGAAGAAAGGCAGAACCTGGAAAGGGACAGGGAAGAAAGGAGAGGGGGCAGGGGTTGGAGGCCATGAATTACAGCTCCATTCCCCACCCTTCAAATACAGAAGCCCAGGAACAACTATACCGTAGCTATAGAAGGCTCAAGCACTGGACAAAACCTGCACCTCACCTGAGCTGCCACCCCATGCCACACATACGTATACCACCTCCATCTCCATCAGTGGAAGCAGGTACCAGTGCAGGATCCTTCCCCATTCAGACTACACACAGCCTCAGGACCTTGCTCAACACAGAGCCCCAGGGAGCCAACGCTCCTAAATCGGCTGGCTATGAGATGAATCCCCTTCGTTAACACTTGCACTAGAAGGTTCTTCCTGAGTAAATGCTCCACTGTTTATAATTCATCTCTTTGCTATAACAATATAATGCAAAGCACATGGCTACATGATAGGGCCTGCAGGAGAAAAATGCTTTGCCAATTATACATTGATGGCTTGTTCCATTGATGTTTCTGTTGCTGGAAACTGGCATTAATGGATGAAATGGCCTTCTTTCCTATCATTTTCTTGCCTTTAAAAGTTGCCTTTGTCCCTGTGACTTGACCGTCTGAGTAATTAGATGCATCTCATGCAGAGGTCAGTCACTTTAGCCCCCTTGGCAGTCTCTGCCTGACTCCTCTGTCCCTCACAGGCAGAACTCATCATCTCATAGGATTCTCAAATGCTTCTGAAGACCCTTTGTGCCAGGGTTCTTTCAGAGCTGAAAGCATAAATGACATTTTTGGATTTTCACCCAAATTTTACACTTTTGTTTAACTCAATGTTGGCCACTAGAAAGGACAGGCCTCCTGGAACCCAGAGAATCAATCGCCAGGGCTTTACTTTCTTAATGGGAACACAGGATCTGCCTCAGAAAATTGAAGCCCAGAGGTTTTTAGCCAAACAAAATGCCTTCAAAGCCAACCAGTGAAAAACACTCACATATTAACTTTAGGAGCCTAATGATTTCAAATCTTTTTTTTTTTTAAATCCTAGATTCCATTCCTTACCCCACAATTCTTTAGTTCCTTTCTCTTCAGGATGAGATTTAGTTATCAGAGCCAGTTGGCCCTCTGAACATTTTTCTGGGGTCTGGAAATAGGATCACTTTTCAGGAACCAAAAAATTTATTTTCTCTAGCTAACCTCATAAAATGCAGCCTTCTCATGTCTATCATACATTTTTTAAATTCATATCTGTAAGTGTATGACCACTTAACATTTTCATTTCTTTGAAAGATCGAAGCTAGATTAAGAAGGCAAGTGCTGCAGCATTGGCTGCAATATCAATTGGTCATACCAAAAATGTACAAACAAATAAAAATCACATGGAGATGAGCACAGAGGTACAAAAGCTTGAGGCCTCTCTATACCAAAATCTCATTCCAACCTCCTGCCAAATGCTTCAGAACCACTGCACTATCAGAAAAGACCTGTTTCAGCTGCTAGCTGTAACCATCAAAGCAGAGCCCCTGTGGCCTTCATTTTTCATGAGATTGCCCGGCTGCTAACTATAAAGGCTCACCACACACTCTCCTCCCAATGGGTGCCAGGTTCCAAAGTGAACACTGGAGAATTCCAAAGGCATGTCACCTCCAAATGATTAACATGCAGTCCTGGATTCTAAACATTCCTATACTTAATAAAAACAGGAATGAAGGAGAAGAGAATGTAGAGTGAAGAAAGCATTATTTCTGAGACATTTCCTTGATAACATTTCAGGCCCAGGAGACAAAAGCTGGTCCTGGATCCTCCCAGTCCAATCATGGGTGGAAGGAAAGTCTTCAGGGGAGCTGCATGTGGTGCTTGGCTGAGATGGCAGCCACTGTGCCCCATGCCTGCAGTGTTAATATTTCACCTATTTGTTATATGGTAAAGAGTAAATAACCTTGAGAAGAAACAAGGACTAAAACAACTGACGTGAAAAAGGCTTATTTTCTCCTTGTCATATTTCCCTTTGTCATTTTGACTCAAAATTGTTCCAGGTATTGTTTTCTTTATCCCTAAGAAATCTCATCTAACACTGCCATTCAGAGAGGGAAAGCAGATGTCACAATAGGGGAAGGTACTTCATAAACATGATGCACACATCCCATGTTCTATACATAAACAAAGGATCATACTTAGTGCTATTATAATAAATCTACTCCAGATCTTGCTAATAGTAGGAAATGGAATGAGGAAAAAAAGGCTTTTAATACAAAGGCAAAACTTTTCCTTTTGGGGGTGCTGCTGTTAGTTTATACAGCCAAATCCTCTCATCTGACATAATCAGGCCTGAGGCAATTAATGGTAAAGCTGATTAAAGCAGAAAATCCTTTTGAAAACAATATGTAAAAAAACACATAAACATAAACAAGACCTTAAAACATTTTGAACTCGCAGCTATTATGGCAAAATATGCCAGTCTACCTGTGATGAGGCACAAACGGTTCTCTGAATAAGGATCTACTCATTGGAATTCCACGTAGACCTTTTACAAATCACTCCAGTAACGGTCTGATTTCCAGTCTCAGTTTCTTTGAAGTTCAGCAGAACTAAAGATGCTTATGAAGAGCAGAATCCTCTTCTATTTTTATAATGCTCCCCCTCACCTTTTATAGTTATTTACATTGACAGAAATGCTTTTGTAGTGACGAATTTTGAGTCTTTTCCAAAATATTCAGTGAACTTTCAAAGAAGCAGTGACCTTTATGTAGTCATATTTAATTAGGTTATGAAATATTTCATACTATTTCATTAAATTACATAATTCTGAGAACCAGTGCAATTGGCATAAGGAGGTTCGTGAGCAAGCACACCGACTCCAGAAGCCCCCAGGTCAAGCCCTAGAGCAGGGAGCATGTGTGTCCTAGTTGAGTGCAGGCTTGAGGGGCTGTCAGTGCTCAGTGTGCCACAGAATAAGATGTCACACATCTTACATCTATCACATTGGACTATAGGATATAGAAGTCAAGTCAATAACACAGAAGCTGTTTTTTAAAAATCCTGTTACCTGAAATATTTGAGTACCTGAAATACTGCAAAGGAGCAAGTTTCCTTAAAAGGAGTTAGCTCATTTGGATCTTGACCAAGCTCATTTTCATGTAAGTCTGCTTTCTACCACATTACTATTCCTAGGAAAAACCAATTCATCTTCACGTCCCAAATCTCTAGTCGTTATCAGCTGTGTTTCAATATTTACTTCAACATGTTCCTTACATGTTATGTCCCTGGATTTGTTCTAGATCTGGGATGAGGGTAAGGGGGAAGTTTATCCAAAGTCATGTCACAGATCTTTCCTTTAGATAGATATAATTTATGCATATGAAATCGCTGGGAAAATATGAAGCAGGTAATACAAAAGCCACTGATGAAACATAAGTGCCTAATGCATTGTATAGTTACTCAGTGCCACAAGCAGTTGAGAAGCAGAATGGTCAATGTTGGCTGGAGGTCCTGCAGATCTTACTTTGTTTCCAACAAGCTTTCCAATCCTCCTGACACTCTGACCTTTCAGCCCCTGAAGTCTGAGTCACCGGCACAATTATTCTCTGGCTGCACACGTTATTACTCAAGACATTTGCAACCTCACCACCCTCCATACCAAATGGAGTGAAATCATGTGGATTTCCCTTCATGCCCAGCTGCTCCCCCTCCCCATCCCTGGGTGAAGGAGGGACCAGAAATAATTTCCTTCACTCCACCCATGAATATCTTTCAGGTACAGACTAGGACTCAACAGGATGATCTATGATCTTTTGATTAGAAGATTAAATGAAGACCACACCATATATTAAACAAAAGCAAAATTACCAAGATACCAAAAACTTCTAGACATGAAGTGAAATTTAGTTCCTTTTTCTTTCCTTTTTATGACATTTTCTTGCCTCAACTTGGCCCAGACCAGGAGGAAACTGGGCCTCCCACAGCAAGCCATTCTGAACCACAGATACGTTTGTTTGCTTCAGAGTATCTTGCCCTGTATCCACATGTGCCCTCACCCTGTGCTGACCTGAGATTTCCCTTTTAGTCACCTGATAACAGTCTAGAGCCCCAGACTCCACTTTCCCACAGGCACGCCTCACAGAGCCACCAGGAGGCATGTGAAGGTCAGGTCAATGTGCTACAGGCTCACATTGGCACAGTCCCAGGAAGAACCTCATCTCCCCCAGCACTGCCAAAAGGAACCTCACCAGCAAGGTGTCTTACCTCACACTCCAGTCACTAATGAAACAGCAGAGGAAGCTGGAATGAAACAGACCTTCAAAAATCATTGCTGAAAATTGTTTCACCAAAACCCTAAGAACCCATGATAGGGGCCAGCACAAACAGATAGCATAACAGTGAATCTTTATTTTATTCCCATAAGTCATGTTTTTCGTCGTGTGTTTAGTTCCTGAGGGCAGGTGTCACTCACCGATGCAGGCATGGACCCTCACCGACAGCTGCGTCCTTAGGATGATGCTGTGCTTCTTGCCCCGCCTAACAAGATAGGAGACAAAACAGGGGCATCAGAGGAGTCAGCAGAGACACCTCATGTGCTGTCAATCCACGTGAAGGTTCTGACACACCCACCTGAGAGGAGATCCACAGAAGCAGGGACCCACACTGAACAAGAATCTATCCTGAAGTAATGTTGACATCACAAGCCTTTCACAAAAATAAAATAATAAAGAAGTCTGACTGTTGGATTGGCGCATGCATCTCACTGCCAAGCTCCATCGACTCATTCCATCCAGAGTCTGCACATACCGTGCTTGACCATGTTGGGAAAATTTTAAAATCTGTGTCCATGAAGTGAAATTTCTGGAATGTAACAACACAAATCTGCTTGATCATTCTCATGGCTATTTTTGCCTTTTTTTGGGAGGGGCAGATATAGGAAAAGGGAACACATGATGGGGTCATCAGAACTGCTTTACTGTGTATCAGTTCAAGCCTGTGTTAGCTTTTCTCTTATACTCTTACAGGAAAATGGGAATCTACAAAAGAAGGCTTTCAGACTACTTACAATCAGAAATGTCAATTTACACCACACCCTGTCTCACCTCCATTTCCTTCTCACTGCATTTCTCATGAGGAAGAAAAAGGGCAGACCTCCCCGTTCCACTCCTACTAGAGCCCATCCTGCTTTACGCAGAGAGGAACTCCACAGAGCAGTTGGTAGAAGGAGATAAATGGGAGAAAACATGAGTCTTGGCTACCTGACAGGAACAAAGGCTTTGAGGTTTAGAGAAAAGGGGAAGGCAATGGACAAAGGAAAAGCAGAGCCAGCCAAGGACATAGCAGCAGGTAGCGTGGCACAGCTCTCGGGAGCGGGATTCCCTGTCCATCCTCGCCTCTCTCCACCAGGGCTTAACGTATAACAGAATCTGGCAGTGCCTTCCTGCCTCCTGGTGTGTGGTTGTGTTGGACAGAAGGTAACACAGATCTCACCAAAGTGCACTACTAATGCTGTGATTATGAATTCACAGTAATGACTACATCAATTACATTTTTTATTCTTACGACCAGGTAAGAGACAGAAGTATGGTTTAAACAATGGTTTGTTGATTCTGATATAGGTTGGTTGTGTCTCCACCCAAACATCATCTTGAATTGTAGTTTCCATAATCCCCATGAGTCACAGAAGGTAACTGAATCAGGGGGGTGTTCTCATGATAGTAAATAAGTCTCATGAGAGCTGATGGTTTGATAAACGGCAGTTCCCCTGCACACACTCTCTTGCCTGCCACCATGTAAGAAATGCCTTTGCTCTTCCTTCACCTCCTGTCATAATTGTGAGACCTCCCCAGCTATGAGGAAATGTGAGTCCATTAAACCTCTTTTTCTTTATTAGAAGCATGAGAATAGACTAATATAGGTTCTTTAAAAGAAAAAAGGAAACCCAGCTGCATAATTGCAAAGCATACAGTAACCTCCAGCTGGGCAGCTGCTTCAGGTAGAGAATCTGCATTCAGAGTCCCCTCAAAATTCAATAAGCCCCTCCATTTTCCTTTGTTTTACATTTTTATATGCAAGTTATTAGTCTCAAGAAGCTTGCAGCCAACACACAAGGCCTACAGAAGACAAGTTCAAGATTCCTATAAACACAGATTTCTGCAAAACCTTATTTTTCACAAAAATTCTCACTCTCAGAAATCCTGGCATGACTACTCCTTCAATTCTTCCCACCAGAGCAGAAGAAAGTTTTGATTTAAATGCACCAGATTGAATTATAGACAGCTTTTTGTTTGACTTGCCAAGAAAGGTGTTCTGGGGTAGGGGGACAATAGCTGGGAGCAGAAAATCAGTGAACCCCTGCCAGGAGCCAGGCTCTAACTATTAGAAACAGTAAATCCTTGTCTTCCAATCTCAAGGATTTTCTGTAATTCACATTACCAGCAGTTATAAGTCAATGGTAAATGTCAAATAAGTAGCAGACAAAGGACATGCTGTATATGCCCAGAGAGAGAAAAAGCATGAGCTGGCCAGGGAAGACATTTCAGAATGTCCCAAGTTCTGGAGAATTTCAGAAAGGGCCCCTTGGTAGCCCCTTCTTAGATCTTCAAACAACTGCAAAGTTGCACTTTGAAAAGTTTGTTTCCCCACAGAATTCTCTAGACCCACAGTGAGCATGTAGGGTGGTCACTCTGGGATTCCAGGCCCCTCAATGAAAACTGTGACTGCAAAGATACAGCGAACCCACCATCCTGGAAGGGTCATCTCTTCCGGGCACTGAGAAACCAGGCAATTGGTTTGCTAAGCTAAGCCCTAATGGAATTTAAGAAAGCATAGAAGAAAAAAAGGCCTATTTTTTAGAAGTTTAATCACTAACAATTCCTCCACTTCAATATTCTACCTACTACCTTATCTGCTGGTCTACACAAAATCCTACAAATGAAGAAACCTGCATGGGACTGGGAGCCAAGGATGGTAGACGCAGGCTGAGGCGGGGAGGAGGCCCCAGATCCTAAGTTCAGAGAAAAGGAGGGGACTGGCTAAGGAAGAAGCAAGTGGGTGAAGGGTGTGGCCAGATTCAGCCAGGTCCACAGCAGCGTATCTGCGACCTTTCACCCTTCCCCACGCCTGCTTCCACCCACCTCTGATGTGGGTGTCCATTTTGCAGATGAGGAAAACAAAGCTTGTAGAAAATGATGTAACTTGTATACATGGCTGGTGGAAACAGATGCAGGACTGAAAGCACAGAATCTGACTCCACAGTTGCCTGCACCATCCTGCCTTTTGCTGCACAATTGCCTCACTGTATAACCTTCTCTAAGGATTACAAAGGATAAAAAGAGTCCCTGGATTTTTAGGCAACTGGTATAACCTTACTACTGAAACCTAACCAAAAAGATACACTGAAAATGTAAGATACAAACATCTAAGAAAATCTTGGGAAATCAAATTATGCAATATGTAAAAATAATACAACAGGACCACATAATACTCATCCTAAGAGTTCAAGAAGAATTATGGAGAGTCCAGTATAATAGTTTTACTTATATATATATATATATATAACATATTATGTAATTCTTCTTGACTTCTTAGGAAAAACCTTATTTGGTCTTGTATTTTCACATATTGCTTACTCACTCTCTCTGTCTCTCTCTCTCTATATATATATACACACACAAGTATGTGTGTGTGTGTGTGTGTGTGTGTGTGTGTGTGTGTGTGATATATATATATGTAAAACTATTATACTGGACTACCAAATGTAAAGGGAATTTATGGTGGATATACATATGTGTGTGTGTATGTTTAAATAAAACAAAAAACATCCACCATAAGATCCCTTATTTGGTAGCTTCCCTTCACCACTATATTTTCTAATTAGTTAAAATTGACGTATTGGAGAAAGATTCATTTTTATGTATTTCTTTTACATATGGCCATTTCCCTGCTACCACTGATTCTAAAAATCTTTTTGCCAAGTCCTTCGGCTTATTTTAGGAAATAATCATATCCTAAATGATTTAAAGATAATCATTTTAAATGATTTAAAGATATCCTAATGATTTAAAGATAATCATTTTATCCCTGCCTTTCTAGCAAATATACCCTTTTCTTTTTTCATGGCTAAAATTTTCAAGGGAAAATTAAAGAATCATAGGTACACTCCCTTCCCCACCATGGGACACTATGTCAGTTTGGGTTCAGAAATAATAATAGTTGTTAACATTTATGGAATGCTTATCATGTGCCAGAAGAGGTTCTAAGTACTTCATACAGATTTAGTCTTCACAACATTTCTATGAGGTACTGATATAGTTAGACTTTGTGTCCCCACCCAAATCTTATCTTGACTTGTAATCCCCAGGTGTGAGGGAGGGACCTGGTAGGAAGGGATTGGATCAGGGGGTGGTTTCCCCGATGTTCTTCTTGTGATAGTGAGTGAGTTCTCACAAGATCTGATGGTTTTATAAGGGGCTCTTCCCACTTTGCTTTCTCACTCACTCTCACCTGCCACTACGTAAGATGTGCCTTTGCTTCTCCTTCACCTTCTGCCATGATTGTAAGTTTCCTGAGCCCTCCCCACCCATGCAGAACTGTGAGTCAATTAAACCTCTTTTCTTTAAAAATTACCCAGCCTCAGGTATGTCTCTGTAGCAGTGTGAAAATGAACAAATACAGGTAGATAACATTATTGCCATTCTAAAGATAAGCAAATCAAGGCCCAGAAAAGTTAAGCAATGGAGATGAAGTCACATAGCTAGAAAGTGACAGAGCTCAGACTCAACCCAGGCAGTCTGACCCTAAAGTCAGTGGCCCTATCACCTCCACAGAGCTGCCCCCCAGATGTGTGCTCCTCTCATTCACTCCCTTATTCCACTGGTGCCAATATCATGGAGAAAAGGATGCTAAGGTGCTTACAGTGAATTCACACTGACAACCTCTCACGATCTGTATCTTTAGACTATTATTATTTTCTGAACCCCTACATACATATAACATGTATTCTGTGAGATGCACAAAGTATACGGAGCTTTAAGACAGGAATATAGAAACCCTACCTGCATTTCCAGCCTGCTAGCCTGCCCTGTAGATTTCAGATTTGCTAGTCCCCACAATTACATGAGCCAATTTCTTAAAAATAAATCTCTCTAGATAGATAGATTACATAGATAGATGATAGACAGACAGACAGCGTATTGGTCTATTTTCACACTGTTCTAAAGAACTGCCTGAAACTGGCTAATTTATAAGGAAAGAGGTTTAATTGACTCACAGTTCCACATGGCTGGGAAGGCCTCAGGAAATTTACAATCATGGTGGAAGGGAAAGGGAAAGAAGCACCTTCTTCACAAGGTGGCCGGAGAGAAAGCAAGCAGGGGGGAATAACTGCCAAACACTTTTAAAGCATCAGATCTCATGAGAATTCACTCACTATCATGAGAACAGCATGGGAGAAACTGCCCCCATGATTCAATCACCTCCCACCAAGCCCCTCCCTCCACACGTGGGGATTACAATTTGAGACGAGGTTTGGCTGGGGACACAGAGCCAAACCATCTCAGATACCCTCTTGGTTCTGTGTCTCTGGAGAACCCTAACTAATAAAACTTTGATATCTGCCTTCCTAGAGATTCTACATTCCAAAGATAAAAATTAGTGACAGGCTGTCAGTGTGTATTCACTGTAAGCACCTTAGCCATCCTTCTCTCCCTGATACCAGCATTCTGGGATAGTTTTGCAGCTGCCACTCCTTTTGAGTCTGTGTTTTTTAGCAAGATGAAGTGGAATGCACCAAGTACCCAGAATCCAGTGACCCAGAAGGCAAGGCGGCTCAGCTTGACCTTAATCTCCCCAGGGAGATTCAGATTCCTTTCCTATCAGCACAGTCACTGCCAGGGAAACATCACCAGCTTCTGGACAGCAAAGCAGGCAGCATAACCGATGGGCTGCCCACAACCAAGGCCAAGGCTACCCAAAGTGCCAAGGGGACTACCTAAAATAGATGAGTAACTCAAGGAAACCCCAATCGAGGCACACGCACCAGGGACACGATGGTACTACCGCTAAAAGAACTTTCTGAAACATCCTGCCTTCTCAGAATACACAGGCTTCTGTTACAATAATATCAGCAGCCTTGGAAAAAGCCTAGCTTAACCAACTAAGGCTCACAGAAATCTGTGTGTGTTTCCGTTCTGACCCTGTGTCCCAAGGGAAGCTTTTCACGAGAGTAACATATAAAGCCCTTTGTGACTGTAAGAACAAGTGCTTACATTATTTTACTGAGTGGCATAGAGCCAGAACTTGATGACTTTTTCTAGCAACCAACAGTGGAATTGATGCTCCTGAGTATTCTTCCACTTAAATTAGAAGAAATAAACTATAGTTTCAGTCAAGGATAGAAACAGATGTTTCACCATCCAGCAGAAATAGGGACTAGGGCCCCTCAACAGTTGCCCCAGAAGTAAAAAGCTCTTACTATGCTTCCGGAGCTGAGGGGCTCAACCAGCACTCCATCTCAGGAATAAAGAGATGGAGGAGGATTTGAACCAGTCATCAGCTAGTAAAAGGCTACTGCTAGCTAAGATTAACTTGCACAGAAGCTCAAAGTTTAAGTAAGAGAGGCAGTTGCCATTACATTAATCTCCGGGTGTGTTCTGTTCTCCCTGGCAGACTGTAGGGGTAGAAAAACATAGACTCTGAAGCCAGCTGTGTGATCTTGGACAAGTTACTTAACCTCTCTGAGCTTCGGCTTTATTGTCTGTAAAATAAGACAATATTTTACAATATGTAAATAATATGTCTGCCTCTCCTGAGAGTGTGAGAATTCAATTAATCAATGCAAGTAACATGCTGTGGACATGGCTGGCATGTGGTAAATGCTGAATAATGTTAGACACTACCCTTGTTAGTGATATTACTGTTCTTTCTTTCAGCCACTTCCTCTCCCTCATTCCATTTGTCTTCATGTCTGAATATTCTCTCACTCTCTGTATGTCTCTCACTTCATTTTTGTCTGCATCTTCTCATTCTTCCCACCTCTCTCATCATTCCTTTTTCTCATTCTCCACCGCCCATTCAAGAATTGACAATAATGATCCATTTGTTATTATTTGATGCTTGTTCCTGTTCTTCATTAAAGTTCCAGAGATGTCCCATTGTAATTTTCTCAAGGGACAATACTAACATCTGTACCTCCTGTGTGTGCAACCCTGAGTGTGTCTGCCTCTGAGGAATAAGTCATCTACTTTAACTGGAAGGTGTGAGAAATCCAAGACACACAGGGATCCAGGTGGAAGCACCCCGGGCAACACGTCCTATGAGCAAAGCATGAAGTTTGTGCAATTGGCCAAAAGGGACCTACCAAAGCAGGTCACCTCTCTAGACACTTCTCAGAGAGGCCAGTCTGGTTCTCTCATCTTCCTGTTTCCCTTACCTCTTTGCTTCAACAGGACATGAGGCAGATGGAATCAACTTTCTCAGTTCACTTCCACTCAGCTGGTGTCCTCTCATCACAGAAGCTGAAACTTCTCGCCGCACCCAGCCTAGACTGCTCAGTGTTCCTCTTCCAAAGTCATTCCCTGGCATGTTTCTTGTAAGCTTTAATGAGGTATGATTTAGGTGCCATAAAACCCACCTGTTTTATGGATATAATTCACTGATTACTAGTATCTTCATAGAGTTATACAGTCATTACAATCTAACTTTTTTAACTTTCTCATCAATGCAAAAAAAAAACCCAAAACCCTCAGACCCATCTGCAATCACTCCCTGTCCCCATACTCAGCAAGAGGCAACCATCAATCTACTCTGTCTCTCTACAGATGTGTCTTTTCTGAGCATTGCATACAAATGAAATTAAACAGTATGCCATCTTTTCTGTCTGGCTTCTTTCACATGGCCTAATGTCTTCAAGGTCATCAGATATTGGATATATGATTTGCAAACATTTTCTGTGTTTGTAATATGTTCTGTGGCTTGTGTTTTCACTTTATCAATTATGTCTTTTGAGGGAGCAAAAGGTTTTAATTTTGATGAAGTCCAAACTGTTTTTTTCTCTTGTCACTTGTGCTTTCATTGTCATATCTAAGACATGGAAAGCACATGTGGCAAGAACCATGACTTTTCCTAACACAGTCATTGACTTGCTCCTGTTTTCCTCTGGAGTTTCATTGTTTTGGCTCTTATTTAGGACTATGGTTTTAGTTAATTTTTGTGTCTGGTATGAGGTTCTTGACATCTTGATTAGCTCCTTCTCTTGTCTTTCACCCTCACACACCCCATACAGGGCCCTTGTTCAAGCTGTTCACAGATTTTAGCTCCTGGGAAATCCTTCTCAGCCTTCCTTCTCAGCCCCCAGTCTCTCCTTGTCAGCCTCTGCCCCACCACCCTTCTGCTTCCACCCTCTTCAGGACATCCGAAATCTTCTCCCTGCTCCCAGCCTTGCCTTGCTCCTCTCACAACTTGCCTTTGTGGCACAGTGTCCTCAACTGCCCATTCCTCGAAATGTCCTCTCTCCATGCAGCGGCAGACGCTGCTGGTTACCCACCCAATACCCATTTCCCTTTCTGCCTTATAACAGGAATACAGTTGTGTTTGGAGTGACAGTGTACATTCCACAATGTGCAACTCTATACTGTGGCACAGTTCTCATCAGTGAACTACAGGTGGAAGTTGCTGGTGGGGTTTCTGCAAAGCTCTTTAAAAGGGGCAAACCCAGCCAGCACCAACACTGCTCTTCACTTTTCTCACCTAAGGCAGGGACCATTGCTGTCAGCTAATATCCACAGCAATAGCAGGAAAAGGTTAGCTGGATACAGCCCACAGTTCATACTGCACCCATGAGCCTCTGGCCAAAGTCATGTGAGTGAAAGCTAAGTGCACACAGAATGGGCATGCCCTCCCTCCGTCCCTTTCCTTCTTTCTAGGGGCTGGGATGCAGATGAGATGGTAAGAGAGGAAGAAGCCACCTGGTCCCAGGGATGGAATCCTTGTTCTGAGGATGCTGTAGCTATTTTACAGTTCCAAAGAGGATTGCCTATATTTGGAATCTTATACAAGAAAAAAACTTTTATTTAAACTGCAATATTTGGGGTTTTCTTGGTTGCAACAGAGAAGATTGCATCCTAACCAATACATGCCTCTCTGTCTTGATATGACAGGGGTGTAGGGCAGTGGCATTGTAACTATGATGGAGCATGAAAGACAAAATCCAGATCCTAAGGATGGTAGGACATAAAGATAAAACAAGCCCAGGTTCTTAAGAGTATCATGAAATCAACTTATCGTCCTTGAAACTGTATAATTATCCACTGATTTTCTTAGAGTGGCTTTAGCTGTACAGAAAAATTTCATAGAAAATAGAGAAAGTTCCCATATATCCACACTGCCCCTCCCCACCCACCCGTTTCTATCAACATCTTTCATTAGTGTGGTTACATTTGTTACAACAGACTAACTGACATTGACACATTATTAACAAGTCCACAGTTTTACTTTATAATTCACTGTGTTGAACAGTTCTATGGGTTTTCACAAATACATAATGTTCTGGATCCAACATTACACTAACATATAGTGTGATGACACTGCCCTAACAATCCCCTGTGCTCCACCTATTCATCCCTCCCTATGCATCTTCCAACATCAGCTATCACTCCTGGCAACAGGATCTTTTCCGTCTCCATAGCTTTTGCCTTTTTGGAATGTCATATAGTTGGACTCACATTATGTAGCTTTTTCACACTGGTTTTGACTTCACAGTGTGCATTTAAGGTTCTCCCATGTCTTTTCTAGCTTGATAGCTCATTTATTTTTATTGCTATATAAAAAATACTTCATGGTATAGATGAATACTATGGTTTATTTATCCATTCTTCTACGGAAGGACATCTTCCTTAAATTTTGGCAATTATGAGTAAAGCTGCTGCAAAAATGTGTGCAGGCTTTTGCATGGACATACGTTTTCAACTCATTTGGGTAAATATCCAGAAGCATGATTGCCAAATTGTATGGTAAGCCTATGTTTAGCTTTGTAAGAAACTACCAGGCTGTCTTCCAAAGTGGCTGTGTCATTTTGCATTCCCACCAGCAATGAATTAGAGTTCCTGTTGCTCCACATCTTTGTCAGCATTTGGTGATATCAGTGTTTTTTATTTTAGTCATTCTAAGAGGTGTGTAGTGGTATCTCATTTTTTTAATTTACATTTTACATTATATTGACATGTAATGTTGGATATCTTTCCATATGCTTATTTAACATCTGAATGTCTTCTTTAATGATGTATCTACTCAGATCTTTTGCCCATTTTTTCATCAGGTTGTTTTCTTATTAAGTTTTAAGAGTACTTTGCATATTTCAGATACATGTACTCCACCATTTAGATACATAATCCATATGTTTTTCAAATATTTTCTGTGGCTTATCTTTTCATTGTCTTAATATCCACTTTTTTCCATGATAAAAATATAGCCATAAAAATTTTAAGCCACTGTTATTTCGATTGTCACATGCAGCTAAACCTGAGTCTCTTACTGATGTACAACACCTGGATTATGGTTTCATTAGCTCTGGGTGCTGCCACCTGACTGACTGCTAACTTTCTAGTCCCTACAGCCAGGGCCTGGTCCTCTCCTCACCTGCATCCTATGGCTGACCCTCTGGGACAAGACCTCCAGATTCCATAGCTCCCTCCATGGGAACACCCCCAGCCTCTCCAGTCCTCCAGCCTTCTCACCAGGGTGCCAGGTCAACATTTCTCACTAGCCACCCCACACTGGCCTGTGTGTGGCTTGCCATAACCTCAGACTAACAGGTATAAACCCCTCCTCCCCTTTGCAAAATTGCCTCCACTCTACCACCTATTTCCCTAACCAATCCACCATTCTGTGCACTATTCCCCTAATGCCACGTGTCCATTCCATTCTCCTGTCCCCCTCTACACCAGCTGGCACCATGGCTCCAGATTCCCAGTCCCCTCTCTCCCCAATCCTAGGCAAGGCCCCAATACACTCGCCTTCCTCAGCTACCAGGTTTAGATTCATTAGGGCACTCCCTGCTTGTCCCCATAGGGGGTTACATCTGACCAAGGTCTCCCACTCCAAGTTCTTCCCACTCACCCCCACCCAGAGCCCCTCATCACTTAAGGAGTTCTGTGAGGGTTCTCTTTGCAGATCATTTTTCTTCTGTCTGACTCCGACCCACACACCTACCTGATGTCATCTTTGCCCATCATCCATCCTGGCATTTAAAGGTATTTAGAACCTTTGATTCCAGTGTCCATTTAGCATGGGAGTTACTTCATTTTCCCCTGACTTGTTGAAGCCTTCTCAGGAATGCTGTCTTCCTAACTCAGTGGTTCTCAACTTTGACAGCACACTGAAATCACCTGGGAGCTTTGAAAATCACCTCTGCCTGGGCCTACCCCAGCCCCTGAGTTCTGATTTCATGGGCCTGAGGCTGGGAGTGGCAAGAAGAGTTTTAAAGTTCCTCAAGGGGGTGGCAATATTCTCCAAGACTGAGAACCTATGCTGCAGGTTCCCAAACACCCAACCACCTGAGCAGCTTTTTTTTTTTTCTGAGATGGAGTCTTGCTCTGTTGCCCAAGCTGGAGTATAGTGGTGCAATCTCGGCTCACTACAACCTCCACCTCCCAGGTTCAAGCGATTCACCTGTCTCAGCCTCCTGAGTAGCTGGGATTACAGGCACGTGCCACCACACCTGGCTAATTTTTTGTATTTTTAGTAGGGATGGGGTTTTGCCATGTTGGCCAGGCTGGTCTCAAACTCCTGACCTCAAGTGATTCACCCACCTTGGCACCCCAAAGTGCTAGGATTACAGGTGTGAGCCACCATGTCTGGTCAGCTTTTTTTTTTTTTTTGAAGTGAGCTTCTGAACCCCACTCCAAACCTTCTGAAGCCAGAACCTAGACTTCAGCAGTTCTGGCACCTGGAGCTGGTGTACAGGGGCTCTGGGCTACCCACTCAACCCAGCTGAACTCACCCCTAATGGCTCCTTTGGTTTGAAAGGGCCCAGCTTTCTCCCCCACTAAGAGCAGGGGCAGAACTTGATGGTCTGCACTTTGAGCCTTGCACAGCAATATGAAGACAAGAGCTCCTTCGAACCTGTCACTGATTAGCCACAAGGCCTCAGCCAACACACCTGCACCCTCCACTCAGGATAACTGCCTTAAGAGGAAAAAAATATCAGGGAAAGTCTACCTTTCTTTCCTTCCACACCCTCCCCAGAATCTCTCTCTTCACTTGGGGGTTTTGTTGTTTGGTTTTTTAGGTTCAGTCAATTTGTAGACTTATGTTCAAAGTCTATTCAGTGATTTCCCATGCCACCAGTCTAAGATGCAAAGAAAAGGTGGACAAATGTGTGAATAGTGAGGTTAACTTTTATATCATAAGAAACTGCTTCTTGTTCCTTCAAACCTGATATTTTGAGATGCAAAGACCTCTTTGAGAACCTGATAAAGGCTTTGAAATACTCCACCACCAAAATCTCACACATCCACAAACTGTACAGAAACCTCAGAGGTTCATGGGCCTCAGAGCCCATGATATGCAGGCTGAGAAGTCAGGTGTCCAAGAATAAAAGCAGAGCCAGTCTCAAACCCCCCAGGTTCCCCTAAGCAGGTCAATCACAAAGCTGGCGGGACCCATGTACCCCTGCAGATGGGCCTCCATATGGCCCTTTCCCAGATGCACATCCAGCCGTGATTTCTTAGCCACCAGCCTCACACAAACACATGGGCCCAGGGTGGGAGGACTACCAGCCCCCTTGGCAGGTGAGAGAAAGTGAACATCATCACACAGCCAGTCAGAGAAGCTATCTTCAGAGCCAACCCTGTGGCACAGGCCTGAAGGGAGGCATGCCAAGGAAAAGGTGAACACTCCAAGTTAACTGAAGTTAGGAGCACCTGTGAATGTGTATGCCATGTCCAGCTACCACACTCATCCTCATGATGTCCCTGAAACATCGTGCTTCTCAGGTCCACTCTTGGCTCAAGCCATACTCCCACCTGCTGCACCTTCCAAATACCCAAAGCCACTATCTCCCCCGAGCCTTGCCTAAAAGCCCACCTTCTCCATGACAGTGCCCTGTGGACCTGGGCTGGCATTGGTTTCCTTTCAGAGACATTGAGGGTAGCAACAGGCAAGAGTGGGGTTCTGGCCAGCTCAGCACTGTGGGCAAACCTCCATCGAAGTCTCTTAACTAAAAGTCGAGATCTCAGGGCACCTGACCTGCATGGAATCCTCTGAGTCTAAATTCCAGTGGTTCCCATTTCAATGTGTCATCTTCCCAGAATCGGACTAGAGTTATAACAGGGGCTAACAGTTTTGAGTGTGTATTATGTGTAAGGAACTAGTTAAGGTTTTAGATATATTATCATATTTTAATTCAAAACAATCCAAAGCAGCAGTATTATGATAATACTGCCCCGAATTATAAGGAAACTGAGGTTCAGATGAAGCTGAGGTTCAGAGAGGAGAAGTTACATCCCCATGGTCAAACAGCCATGAGACTAACTGTAAAGCCTGTGTCCCTAACCATCATGTAACACTGCTCTCCTCAGGTGCCAGAGACCCCCTTAGGACCCTTGCTCACAGAGGAAGAAAAATGGGATTGGATCATATTTTCCTTATTCTATAAATAAATGTTACAAGTGTCCTCATTTTTTTTTTTTTGAGACAGAGTCTCACTCTGTCACCCAGGCTAGAGTGTAATGGCACGATCTTGGCTCACTGCAACCTCTGCCTCCCAGGTTCAAGCAATCCTCCTGTCTCAGCCTCCCAAGTAGCTGGGAGTACAGGCGCCCACCACCATACCCAGCTAAGTTTCATATTTTTAGTAGAGACGGGGTTTCACCATATTCGTCAGGCTGGTCTCGAACTCCTGACCTCGTGATCCACCTGCCTTGGCCTCCCAAAGTGCTGGGATTACAGGCGTGAGCCATTGCACCTGGTCACAAGTGTCCTGGTTTTATAAACTCCTATCAGAGGGAAAGTGGCTTGCCCCAGGCCACACAATGACAGCATCAGGAAGAATAACCTGGAGGCTGCAACTTCTGTGTCTGCTGCACCAAGTCATCTTGCTAATTTCCCTGGCCTTAGAAGGCAATGAACAGACCTGGCTCTATTTTGTTAGCATAATTACTTCGTCCTTCTACTTTTGAAGGTCTTTATCCTCTTTTCTGAATAGCCAGAGCCTGAGTGATAATTCTAAACAATGAGTTAATTTTTAGTCTTGGCATAAAAGTGCAGGGTAACAGACAAGAACAAAGAAACAAACTCCTCCAGCAAGGAAACTCAGGCAGAACACACGGTATGAAAAACACCACAGTTTTCACACAGACTCATACATCTTCATTAGACAATCACAATAGTAGCAGACATTTTGCTATAACTGACACAAAGAAATCAAGAGAAAAAATGGTATTCTATTTGCCATTTTCATACCTCCAAAGAGCAAATCTTAACTGGGAGTAATTATTGTAACTCCCACTCATGGGAGGCACACAGACTTTGTCAAATGCCACACATCTAGGAGAGGACCTAAAAGGTCTATTTCAAAGATACAAAGCCTCACTCTGGGGTGCTTTGGGGGAACATTTGTCAAATGTGTAGCTACACATGCCTATAATTCCAACACTTTGAGAGGCTAAGACAGGAGGATTGTTTTGAGTCTAGGAGCTCCAGACCAGCCTGGAAAACACAGGGAGACCCTGTCTCTACAAAAAATACAAAAATCAGTCAAAGCAGGAGAATCATTTGAGCCTGGGGGGTGGAAGCTGCAGTGAGCTGTGATTGTACCGCTGCACTCCAGCCTGGGTGACAAAGCAAGACCCCAACAAAAATAATTAAAAGTTTAAATTTTTCTAAAAATATTTTAAATGTGTAGCTACCTTCCTCTCTTTGGGCTACCTTCCTCTGTTTGCAGTTTCCCAAGTCTTGAGTCCCATTTTCTCAGCTTTTATAATTCATTCTCCCAGCAACCCTAGTGACTAGAGTACAGAAACAGGATCCAACCTCTACCTACTGGGTGGACTCATGGCCAAGCGATGATTCAGAAGGGAAGAAAGAGAATACAAGCACCAGGATCTACTCTGGGGAGCTTACAGCAGGATGCCCTGGCTCTTTAGGAGCAGCTGTGGAGGAACTCTAGCATCTGGAGGCAGGTGTTGCCAGGGTGAACTGTAGTGTCAGTGATGAATGATGACAGCAAAGCTGTTTCAACTGGAGACAGTGTTTTAGAACAGGACCAATTGTCCTCGCAGGAACCAACCTCATGCCACCAAAGGTGCAAATGTATATTCTGCATAGTACCTAAAGTACCTTTGCCCAGAAGCCCCTGGGATGGCAGAAGAGCACAGTCTTGGGAATTGTCTCTAAAAATTAATAAATAAATGGATATTTTCCAGATTTTAGTGGATTCACAACTATTTTAGACATTGTATTCAATGATAATTTACTGGATATTTTCTTAGCAGATTACTTTATAAATTTTACATATATGTAAAATTTAATTAATTATATATATAATTTTATATATACATATATATATATATAGAGAGAGAGAGAGAGAGAGAGAGAGAGAGAGCATGCGCGTGCAAGCGTGCTGGGCATGGTGGCACATGTCTGTAATCCCAGCTACTCAAGAGGCTGCAGTGAGTCAAGATCACACCACTGCACCCCAGCCTGGGCAACTGGAGTAAGACCCTGTCTCAAAAAAAATAAAAAATAAAAATAAGAAGGAGAAAGGTAGGTCCTCATCAGGGGCTATTTCAGTAATCTAATAAATATAAGAATGGCTGTTCATATGGATATAGTCCTAGAGAGGTTTCACTTTCTGTGCACATCTCTGATTTTTTATATGTGTATTGCTTTATTCAGACTCAGAGTTCTTTATTCAGCAAAAGTATTAAGCAATTCTACGTATAGGCAAAAAGTAAGTTGACATTAATTAACATAATTAATAATTATTTTTTCCACAGTAATGAGTTTAAAAGATGATACCATATAAGACTATCTACTAGAGCACCATCAAAAAAAGTTGCTCAAAATGGAAATGGGTCTGCAGTCACCACTGATGAGTCACTCACATCTCCCTCATCTGTGATTGAGAATTAAGAGAAGGTCAAAGCCATGGTAGTTCCTTTTAAATATTTTAAGGCCTCAGTGTACCCCCATTTCCTAGTAGGTGGGAACCAGTCAGGGTCAACAGTTGCTCTTACCCAGCGTCATCCTGGAAGCCTTCCAACTCATCCCGCTGCTCTGCCAGGGTGGCCTCCAAGTCCAGGTAGGCGCCATTGTGAGAGAGCTGCAGAGTGCAGTCATCCAGCTGCAAGAGAAAGAGCCTGTTATGCCCAACCTGCTCCTCAGATGTGGACTACATATGGAGAAATCACATCACGTTGCCCTCATGTGTTCTGTAAGATCAAGCAATATCCTGAAATGTGGATCATAACTTGAAGAGGTAGTGTGTTAGTGCAAATGGACTGGGAACAATCTGCATGCCAAGTGGATGGCTGAGGCATCTCTTAACAGAGTGGTATTGACAGCACCCTCTGCACCCTGGGCCACTGAAGGAGCTCTTTGGGCACTGGGCCAGCACCTTTTTCCACCCTCAGGGGCCCAGATGAGACCTGGCATTTCAAAAGTGGAAATCACGATCATAATGCTGATGTGACCATGGATTGAGTCACAAAGCTTAAAAGGCAACTTTGGTGGGGAAAATATGCTGTTTCCTTTGATTCAGTGAGAAGCCTGCTTATTCAGATTCTATGGTCATATTCTGCACATTACAAATAATGTTGCTCAATAAAGTATTTTTACAATTGAACTGAAACATCCTCCGAGTGGCAATATACCCAAATTACAACATAATACACAAGAAATTAGGTCTCCTTCTTACTGATCTTTGCTTTTTTTGTTTGTTTGTTTTGTTTTTGTTTTTTTGAGAGGGAGTCTCACTCTGTCACCCAGGCTGGAGTGCAGTGGCTTGATCTCGGCTCACTGCAACCTCCATTTCGTGGGTTCAAGTGATTCTCCTGCCTCAGTCTCCCAAGTAGCTGGGACTACCAGCATGCACACTAATCCCCTTTTAAAAATTTTTTATTTTTATTTTTTTTGGAGGGGGGATGGAGTCTCACTCTGTCACCCAGGCTGGAGTGCAGTGGCATGATCTCAGCTCACTGCAACCTCCACCTCCCAAGTTCAAGCAATTCTTCTGCCTCAGCCTCCTAAGTAGCTAAGATTACAGGCCCACACCATCACGCCCAGCTAATTTTGTTATTTATTTTTAGTAGAGACGGGGTTTTACCATGTTGACCAGTCTGGTCTCGAACTCCTGACCTCAGGTGATCCTCCTGCCTCGGCCTTCCAAAGTGCTAGGATTACAGGCATGAGCAACCACACTCAGCCAAACATTTTATTTAACAAACACTTACATGTTGTTCATTATGTTCTGGGCACTATTCTAAACACTTGCACATGGGAGGTCAATTAATTCTCTCACAAACTCTATACATTCTACAGTTTTCCTCATTTTACAGATGAGGACTCTGAGGCACAGAGAGAGGCTAAGTTACTTGCCCAATTCACCATCTAGTAAATGGCAGAGCTGGAATTTGGATACCAGCAGTTTGACTTGAGGACATGGTCTCAACCAATACACTCTGTACCCTCTCTGCAGCCCAAGACCCACAAAGAACTTGAAAATTTTGCCATGGTGCAAAATGCAGCTTGTACCACCTAAGTATTCTGGTATGACCAAGCAAATGCCATGCGTTTGCCACCGCCATTCCCTTTTCTTCCCAGGCACACAGGCTTGCCTTTTAGTTGGGCTCCAGCTGCATAACTGAGCATTGACCGACAGAATATGGACGAAAGTGAAGAAGGCCCCCAACAGGCTTGGCCATAACACCTCTGCACAACTGTCCACCTTTCTTTTCTTGTCGATGGCCAGATGCAGAGGAGCCAGAGGAGACCTTGAAACCTAGAAAACAGCAGAGCCCCAAATGCAAGGAGCTTGGGTTCCTGAGTCACTGCATGGAAGAGAGCACTTTGCTGTCCAGACCCCCTGACCCATCCTGGACTGTGACAAGATCAAGAAATGAGCCTTTGCTGTACTAACTCATTAAGGTTTTAAGGTCACTATAGGTCGCAGTTAGCATTACATTACATCTAGAATGATTACACTTAAAAATAGATGAAAATAATTTTACCAAAGAAGATTGAGATTAATATTATGAGGAAATCTAAACTTATACAACCATGCCTGATTTCTTCAGCTATAAGAGTGACTCAATTCATCTTCTCATTGAGTTAGGCTGTCATTCCAAAATGACAGCTTGGGGAAAAGTGGAGACAAACATGTAGTTGCTTTAAAACATGTAGATGAATGCTTGATAATCTGCTATAAGTGAGATTTCAAATAAGGAATTAGTTTTTGTTTTGATAGAAAATTTTTGCTATTATCCTCAACAAGAGAAATGCAAACTGTCATATTGTTTAGAAGCAGCAGCTATAATATGCTGTTAATTCTTGTTAGAGACCCTGCAGTTCCTTGTTTCTGGTTATCTGCAACAGAATGAAAGGGATTTCTTCTTTATTACTTGTGAGAAATACCTAGTTCAGTCATCTGAAGGGGTTAATCCTATTTGATTCACTTCTTTTATTTCTCTAATATCAGACTGTACCTCATAATTACTAAAGACTTGCTGGGGAATTTCAGCATTCTTGAGCAGCATCTTATAGATGGATCATCTGATTTGAGAAGGCATTTAATACAAACTAGCCCAACTCTCTATACCATAGTGTCAAAGGTGTGCCCACGGTTTTGGGGAAACACGCAGGAGCTGCCTCCCCTACTCTATGGAAGCAGCAGGCAGGACTGAAATGAGACTTTCTCATCCTGGGTGGAAAATTCCAATGGAAACTGGACCTGTTAACATGTACAGTGGACCATGTGTCTGGTTGTAATCATTGGCAGCTCATTCTTGCTTTAATTTCTACTGCTGTTATTAACTAAGAAATCTGATTTAGTGTATTCAGCTGATAGTATCAACACTTTTGCTTATTTTTAATCCCACATATAATCAACAGACTGAAAGATGTGATGATGAAAGCTCTTTAAGTCACCACATTGTGCTTTTCCTCAACCCCCGGAAACATATGAGCCTAGAGAAGCATTGGGATAAAGAGTCTCTGCTTCTCCTCAAGGAGATCTGAGTCATTCTGAGTTTGTGGTCCACACTCGGCCAGAGGCAGAGAACCAAGAGCAAGAAGAAGTGCTGTTGGGAGAGAAGCCAAGCACGCACATGAATGTGGCATAAATACTCCCACCAGAGGCTGTTTCAAGCCATCAATGCACAGTCACTGAGCATGGGGTTAGAAAGAGGTATGCAGCAGTTCACCGGTATATACCATTTCTACCACACAGATCTGTAAAATCTAAGTACCCTGGAGAACAGAGGTGGCAGAATGGAGTAAAATAATTAGGAAGGGATACACTGTGAATGACTATAACCTTTGTTTTTAATATAATCTGCTCAATTGTGAGTTTCTATAATTCTTACATATTTTAAATTTCTTTTAGTTTTCTTTATTGTTTTCATTTTTTTTAGAGAGAAAAGGAGAAAGAAAGAAAGAAACAGCAAAAGAAAGAAAAAAAAGAATGAAACAGAGAAAGAAAGAGGAAGAGAAAGAGGGAGAGAGAGTGGGATTCTTGTTTTATTGCCCAGGCTAGAATACAGTCTAAAAATGGGTATTAAAAACCTCTT
>CAUYQU010102611.1:0-29921 GCA_963574635.1 Cheracebus regulus | reverse complement strand
CGAGGAGATTCAGGCAAGTTGCTCCCTGTCTCTGGGTCTTAGCTGCCTCATCTGAAAAACAAAGTGTCTCTCTTTGAGGTTGCTGCTGCTGCTATTTCCTGCCAGGTCTCTAGGGATGGGGACTCACAGCGGGCAGCAGGGCACGGTGCAGAGTGCCTGGACCTCTAGGGCTGCCCAAAGAGTGGGGAGGCTTGGCTATTGAGCTTCCACCCCACAGACCTGCCTGTGGTAAGATCCTGGCCTTGGTAAGAAACAGAGAACCCCAGAGAATCTGTTAACATCAGACTTCTGGCTCAAAGGCAGGGCTGGTCATGGCCGAAGAACCAGAGATCCCGCTGATGAGAGACACAGATACTGACCCTACGGAAGGGTGACTCAGACCACGTCCTTCTCCAGCCCCAGGTGCTTGGGGCAGCATCGTGAGCAACCCAGGGTGTCAGGGAGACAGAAGGTGCCTGCCCCTCCCCAAGAAGGGAGGTGTGAGTGCAGAGACCCCAGCAGCCCTCCTCCCGGCTGGGCCCCGAGTTCTGCCCCACACCTACCTCCATAGCCCTCATACAGGCTGATGTCGAAGTAGCTGCCAAAGGTAGATGCGCTGACAATGCTGTAGCTGATCTGGTTGTTCGGGGGGGAGTCTTCGTCCGTCGCCTGGAAGGAAGAGGGCAGACAGGGGCTGTGAGCCTGCAGAAAACTGGGTGCCAGAAGCGGGTGGGGCCAGAAGAGGGCGGGAGGGGAAGGCTGCTCACAGCTCCTTTTTTGGGTGGTCCAGCCCTGGGTCATGTCCTGACCCAGGACCCGGGAGGCACCCCTTGTCCTTCAACTGGAGGCCACCCTCTGGCTCCCAGCAGACACTCTGCTCCCCTCCATGTGCTGGGTGTGGAGGCGGCCTGGGGAATCTAGAGGGCAGGTGGGAGGCCCAAGAAGAAGGCGAGGCCCGGCCTTCCCAGAGGCTGAGCCATGACCACCTCCCACCCCAACCCCAGCTGGAACACCCCCACCTGCAGATGCCCTCCCTGACTCCGGGACCCAGTTAGGGCCTTTGGGTTGTATACCCCATTGGTCTCCTTGTAGCCGGTGGTAATTTATTTAATTTTTGCCTCCCTCGCTTAGACCATCAGCTTCATGTGAGCAGGAACCTTGTTTCTCGATTGCTGCTGCATACCTCCAGGCCAGCCCAGTGTTTGGCCACAGTGGGTGTGGCCACTCCATGCATGTTGCACGAGTCAAGGAGGAAAGAAGGCATGTGGAGCAGGGCCAGGGATCTCTCCTCCCCTTGACTGTCTTCAGTGGGCGCTGAGTTAATGAGTTTCTTTCCAGGAGGTCCCTCACTCTAGGGCCTCCAGTGGTCCCCGCCACTCAGGGTAGACTGGATGCTGAGTGGGGTGGGGGCAGGGCAGGGCAGGGCTATATGGGGGACCATGGCCGGGCTGGGCAGGCATACGGTCCATCCTTCTCGATATCCCCCATGCTCACTCCTCCAGCCTTGCCTTCATCCCTGCCTGCTTCAGAAACAAGTTCCAAATGGAGGCTCTGGGTCCTGTCCCTGTGGGCAGGCAGCATGGGGAAGGAGGAGCATTTAAAAGTCTCTGGTCAAAGGTCACCAAAGCCTAGTGGGGGACTCACTGCAGGAGGCACTTGGAGAATAGCATTCCAGGACTAGGCCTCGCGCTGCTACCCTGTAACTATGTCTTCATGAGCAAGCCTCTCCCCTCCTGGTTCCCCTTCTGTAAAATGGGGTTGCACTCCGTGGTCTCTGTAGCTCCTTCCAGCTGCAGCACTTCCTGATTCTAGTCGGCCATTAAAGGGCTTAGAGGGGGTCCTGAGATAAGGAACTGCTCCCCACTCGATTCCCTTGCTAAGGGAGATGGTGGCAGGTGGGTACGGGTGGGATCCTTTTGCTAAGTGCTGACTTAATATTTAAGCTGAGACAGATACCGTGTACAACACCCCACTTGGTACCAAGCACGTGAGGTGTTGCTCAGAGAAGGGCTGACACAGACCAAGAATCTGACCCCCACATCTATGCAGCATTCTTTGTGGATGGGAGGTCAGCCCCTCTTGTAGTGGGTTCCCGAGGGGGTTGGTCAAGGGGAAGGCGCAGGCTAGGCACGGTGGCTCAAGCCTGTAGTTCCAGCTACTGGGGAGGCAGACAGGAGGACTGCGTGAACCCAGGAGTTTGGGTCTGCAATGAATTCTCATTGTACCACTGCACTCCAGCATGGGTGAAAGAGTGAGACCCTATCTCAAAACACACAAACAAAAACAAAAAGGAAGCAAGCAAGCAAGCGCACGGGGAGGGTAAGACGCACGGCAGGAATGCAGGGCTCCCCGGCACCTTACCCGGAGCCGCACCAGCTGGGTGACAGAAGGCTCGTTCTCCCGCAGAGCACCCACGTAGGCGTCCTTCTGGAAGGTGGGCACGTTGTCATTGACATCCAGCACATTGATCCTGACCCGGCCCGTGGTCTCCTCGCCGCCCCCGTCCCGGGCAATGACCGTCAGGGTGAAGCGCTGGATGAGCTCATAGTCCAGTCTGGCAGTCAGCATGATGAGTCCCATGTCCTTGTCCAGCGAGAACCTGGGCCAGGCCGGGAGGATGGAGGGAAGGAACACTGGTTTAAAACAGGCTTGTTGATGAGGTCGGCATTTCCCAGCCCGTCCTCGTCCAGGGTGACAACAAATGAAGTCTGAAATCTGCCTTCCTTTTCACTTGCCCTACCTGAGAAGAGCTGCTATTTCTAAGGGAGGTGGGGGCAGGGATCAGGATCACAGTGGGTGGGGAGGAGGAGTCGCCTGATGTAAGCAAGGAAGAAACCCAGGCAGAACGACCCTCCTCCTGCTGTGAACAGGAGTTCCCACCTACTGCAGATATTTAGATGTCGGAGAACCATGAGAGTAAAAACTTCTGCCGTCTCAGATTGTTTTGCACCAGAATGCTCTGAATTGGAAGAAAGCAGCTGGTGAAGGGCAGGATGGCTGGTCCTCTCTTGGGAGCTGCCCCTTGACTTTGAGGAACTGAGTCTTGGGTGGGAGGCTGGCAGACGTCTCCCAGGTAGCAGCAAGGTCCAGGAAGATGATCCCTCCAACCACCTCCTCTAAATGTCCCCTCAAGAGCCTCATCTGAGCTGTAGTTCACATCTGTATGCTCTGACCACAGCTGCCAGCCACCAAGCTTGGAAGGTTCTGGCTAGGAGTGAGGAAAGTCTCAGGCCCAGAAGATGGGAAGAGATGAGACCATCCAAGATGACCGGGATAAGGCCATGTGAACACGGGTCCCCTGGGGCAAGGGCGCCCTGTACATTCAGCCAGACTGGCACCTTCCTCCCATCTGAGGTCCCCATTACTGAGTGGCAGAGAACGGCCAGATGCACATAACAATCTCCCTATCTCTTTCTTTTTTGAGACAGGGTCTCACTCTGTTGTCCAGACTGGAGTGCAGTGATGCGATCTTGGCTCTCACCACAACCTCTGGCTCCCGGGTTCAAGTGAGTTTCCTGCCTCAGCCTGCTGAGTAGCTGGGACTACAGGCGCCTGCCACCATGCTGGGCTAATTTTTGTATTTTTAGTAGAGACGGGGTTTCACCATGTTGACTAGGCTGGTCTTGAACTCCTGACCTCAGGTGATCCACCCACCTCAGCCTCCCAAAGTGCTGGGATTACAGGCATGAGCCACTGCCCCGAGCGTCTTCCCTGTCTTTTCTTGATCAGATAGTAGGGGCCAGTCATCCAAGCTGATAGCCACTGTCTTACTCATTCCACTGGGCTTCCCAATGCATCAGATACGTGACCCTTGAGCATGTTAAAAGTGAGAGGGGGCCAGGCATGGTGGCTCATGCCTGTGATCCCAGCACTTTGGGAGGCTTAGGCAGGTGATCACCTGAGGTCAGGAGTTCGAGACCAGCCTGGCCAATAAGGTGAAACTCCGTCTCTACTAAAAATACAAAAATTAGCCGGGCATGGTGGCATGTGCTTGTGGTCCCAGCTACTCAGGAGGCTGAGGCGGAAGAATCGCTTGAACCCAAGAGATTGCAGTGAGCCAAGATTGCGCCACTGCACTCCAGCCTGGCAACAGAGCAAGACTCCATCTCAAAAAAAAAAAAGAAAGTCAAAGCGCTGCCCCTTGGCTTGGATTAACTGAAGACAAGGGAAAGAGATGGCCCAGAACCAAGCCTAGACCATGTTACCATGAGGGGTGACCGGGAAAGGCTGGCATGTGTCAGGCAGGGAGGCGAGTGACCCGTCTATGGGCTGCTGCATGTTGAAGCCCTCCTGAGGCAGACTGTGTAGCCTAGTGGTGAAGGTCACCTGCAGAAGCCTGACCACAGCACTGACAGCTGTGTGACTTTGGACAAGTGACTTAGCCTCTCTGAGTTGCACTTCCTCATCTGTAAAGTGGGGATGATAAAAGTGCCTGGCACTGAGTTCCTCTGTCATTTCACTGTGAGGATGACATGAGATAATGTGTGTGAAGCCCTTGACCACGATGAGCCTGACATGTAGTGGCTGTGGCTGGCAGTGGCAATGGTGGTGGTGGTGGTGGCGATGGCAGTGGTGGCAATGGCGGCGATGGTGGTGGCAGTGGTAGTGGCGATGGCAGTGGTGGCGATGGTGGTGGTGGTGGCGGTGGTGGTGATGGCATTGGTGGTGGTGGCAGTGGTGGTGGTGGTGGTGGTAATGGCAGTGGTGGCGATGGTGATGGCGGTGGTGGCGGCGGTGGTGGTGATGGCAGTGGTGATGGCGGTGGTGAGGGTGGCGGTGATGGTGGTGGCAGTGGTGGCGATGGTGGTGATGGCGGTGGTGGTTGCGATGGTGGTGGTGGTGGCAATGGTGGTGGTGGTGGCGGTCATGGTGGTGGTTTTGATGATGGGTGGTAGTGGTGATGGTGGTGTGCAGTCGCTAGTACTTCAAAGCCTCTCGGAGACACAATTTATCCATTCCCTAAGCTAAAGGCTATCTTTTGAGGGTCAGATAAGCTATGCCCCAGAGAGCTGAGGAGAGTTGATCAAGGCTGTGCCACAATCAGGGTCAAACCAGCCACAGTGCCCCATGGGTTCCAACTTCCAGTCTAGTGCTCCAGCCACAGGGCCCAGAACCCTCCCTCCCTGGGCACTGAAAAGTTCCTAGATCTCATGAGTCTGGGGAGGGCCAAGGCCCACTGCAGAGGGGCCTGAGGGACTGTGGGCAGTCTCACCTGTCAGGGTCATCACTGAAGAAATAGTTGACTTCCCCGAAGGTACCCACGTCATTGTCTGTTGCCTGCAACGGTGAGAACAAGAAGTCATTACTGCCAGACCCAGCTGAGGCTTCAGGTCCACAGGAAACCCATGTTCCTCCCACACAACTCCTTTGGCCCAGGTTGAATTTTCTAGAGCCACGCTGTTCAAGAAGGATGTCACTGGCCACTACTGGCTGTTTAAATTTATATTGGAGGGCACAGTTCCACAGGACTGGTCTACCAGGCACCTCTAACTGAGTGAAAACACCATTCCTGGGCTCATACCAGGCTAGGCAAGCTTATTCTCTGCAGATGCTCAGAGGGCTTGGGAGAGAGACCCTGGACCTATGGCCTGTGGTTTTGTGAAGTATGACAAATGAAGGTGGGTGTGGGTTCAACATCTGGTGGGTTCTTCTGGTTTTTCTCCCACAATCCCTAAAGCCTCCAAGTCAGATGTGCTAGCCAGTGGGGGAAATCCCATGGGGGACCGAGTCCCTCTCTTCTTCGACCCTGGAAAGAATCCATTGCAGGTGTAAGGCAGACCTTCTGCTCAGTGGCCTTCACTTTTAGAAACACCCTGCTACCCTCCCACCTGCCTCCTCTGGCTCCTCTCCCTGCTTGCACAAAAGGCCTGGGTGGGAACTGTCTGCCCGTCCCTCACCACAGGGACTGGCCTGGAGTGGTCCTTAACCACAGCTAGGTCCGTCAGAATCCTCTGGGGATTCTTCCTATTGCGTTGCTGGGGATAAAAGCTTTCCTCCAGGGAGTGGAGCAGGGACGACATGAACTGGGAGCTGCTGCTGGATGTTTGGGGAGGAGGAAGCTGCACCCAGACCTCAGGAGAGCTAGGAGAAGAGAAGGCCGAATCCTGGTAGTTTAAGAACCCTGAATCTGATCTGACGTTCCCTCCCCGCCCTTGATTTGGTTTGTGAGTTCACTGAGATCTCTCTCTTTTTTTTTTTTTTAAGAGATGGGTCTCGCTATGTTGCCCAGGTTGACCTCCAACTCCTGGGCTCAAGGGATCCTCTTGCAGTGGCCTCCTGAGTAGCTGGGACTACAGGCGTGAGCCACTGTGCCTGGCTAACTAAGACCCCTTTTAACCGGGCTGGTCCAAGCTGGGTTTCTGTCACTTACGGTCAAAAGAGACAGAAGGGAGAGAGACCATATGCGGATGACAAGGACAATGATGGTGGCAGCCTGCATGGCTGTCACACCTTTCACATTTTCAAAGAACATCATCCAGGTTTACTAAGGCCCCATTTCCCCCTCATCAGCCGTCCACGTGATGAGAAATCAGACATTTCCATCCATTTCACAGGCCACACGATGGAGGCCCAGACCCGAGTGAGGCCTGGTGAAAGCCTGCTGCCAGTCTGGGCTAGAAGCAGGTCAGAAGCGGAGTGGGATAGAAACTGGCCTCTCCACCCCGGCCTGGTGTTCATTCCCTGTGGCCATCCCAGTGAGGCCTCCTCCATCAAACCCCTGCCTGGAGTTCTAGTGGGGGTTTGGCTTTTATGGCTGGGAACAATGGCTTCTATATTGTCCCTGGCATGGTTCTAATCCACCAGTGCAGACTAAATGACATCATTCATTCATTCAATAGTTACTTAAGAAGCACATAGTCCGTGCAAGGTGCTGTTCTAGATGTCGCCTCTGCTTTCTTCCCAGGCCACTGCCCTAGAGCTGGGCAAACTGCTGCCTGCCACCAGATGCCCACAGGGAAAGGCCTCAGACTGCCTTTGGGTCCACTTGCATTTGTTTTATACTTAAGGTGTCTCTATAAGATTGTAAGTGGATAAAGCCCGCACAGCTAAAAACATGTTTTGATGCCTTTGTGCTCAATATTTGTTGAGGTTCCTTTTAAAGTTCCTGGATTCTATAAAATCTAGTAAATTCTATGTTCTTTATGATAAGCCTGAATTTTCAAGGAAAAGCTAATCTGTGTTTATTATATTCAGTTCAAGAAGGCAGATAAGTGAAAAATATGTTTCTATCCCAAATGAATGAAATAAAAAAATGTTTATACCCAAAGGGTTAAGATCTTAGTTATCCAGAAAATTTGGCTAGACAGAAAGATCCCATTTCTTCAGGCTCTGGGTTGCCAGCTTCTATAGGACTGCCTCTTGTGCTGGATTTCCACCGATGTCCCCCCAGCTCATGCTCCCACAGACTGTGCAGACCTCTGTCCCTGCCACCACCCCGGCCAGGCTCAGACCTCATCAAGGGTCGTCAGGGGCACACGCTGAACAAGTGAAAGGAAGGCACTGAGCCATGTTACCACCCTCCAACCCAGGACTGGCTCCCGGACGAGCCCTCTCCCACTGCCTGTGTCATTCCTCATGACGGAGGCAGCTACTGCTGGCTACGGCAAACCTTCTACCTACGACCCCTTCATCCTCACAGCAGCCCTGTGAGGTAGGTACTGTTGTTAGCACCACCTCCAATTTATAGATGGGGAAACTGAGGCATCAAGACAGTACATCATCTACTCAAGGCTTCACAGCTAGAGAAAGAACAGTGCTGGATTTGAATCCTGTGCCATCGAGCCATGCCCTTGGCCTCCATCAGTTACTGCCTCTGAGCCAAGAGGGGTGCTTGTTCTCAGAAGGAAGGGAGCCTGGTTATTCCAGGTGAGAGGAGACCACATTGCCCTCAGTAACCCCAGATTCCTCCTCCCTTTATAGGGACCGAGGAGAAGGGCAGCGGGAGGAATCCCAGAGCCCTTCCCACCCCCAGGTTCCACTGACGATCCTGATCAGCAAGGATGGTCTTGTTGGGCTGTTATGACTGCAGCTTGGTCTGGGGAAGATCTGACTGTGATGCCACTGAGCCCCTTGGTGAGGGGTCACTGTGGTGTGGAGACCCCTCCAGGTCACTGTGTGACCAAACTGTACCCTCTTGGCCCTCATCATTTGCCTCTGTCAAGGGAAAAGGGTTTGGGGAAGGACGAAGGTGGGGCAGGCACCTGTGGGGCTCACTGCGTGGCACAGATGGTAGATAGTAGATGCTTCATAAACGCCTGAAAAATGAATGAGCAAATTCCAATAAGGGAGTGGTGCAGAGAAAATAGGGAAGGGGCAGAGAGGCAGGGGTGAAGAGAAAGAAGATAGGACGCAGAAGAAAGGGGACAGAAGTGGAGCAAATGGCAGAAGGAAAAAGGCAGGGAAGTAGAGGACAGACAGCGGTAGGAGGCAGAGGAGAGCAGCTGAGAAGTCGAAAGTGGGGTGTGCAGGAAGGGAGGGGCCTGGGTCAGGAGGGGCATGCTGCCCCTGGATAAGGTCACATCTGAGCCCTAGGGATGAGCCCTTCAGATATGGGTGCCCCACAGAATTGCTCTGGACTGTCAGGATGGGAAGGATGTGTGAGGTGTCCATATCCTGTCCCCTCTACCCTGGGGCCTGGAGCAGCTGAGGCTCAGGGAAATTCGGTGATGAGCCCCAGGAGACAGGACTGGACTGTCTTAGAGCAGAAGCTGGCTTCATGCCCCCAATGCCTGCAAGGCTTGCCCTCCCTTGCCCACACTGGGCTGGGCACAGCCATGGCTCCCACGGTGACCCTTTTCCCCAGGGCCTCTCACTGCCTGCCAGGCTGCTGCTGGCCAGGGAAGATTTGTGAGTCCTTCAGTGCCACCGCCTAATGACCGGATGAAATATGTATGCCTGGGTGAGGAGGAGAGAGCGCTTTCATTTTTCAAATGTAGGAAGCAGAACCAGATGAAAAGCTGCTCCTTGCCTCTGCCAGGGTGAGGCCTTGCCGGGTGCAGGGCCGGGACCAGGCTGCAGCAGAGGCCATCAGGGGCCCCGGGCCTGGGAGGAGGCCCCTCCTCTCCTACACACACTTTCCGCCTTGCATGTCTAACCTCCTCTCTCACCCAAACCGGACCACGGGCAGCTCCCAGGACTTGGCTCTGCCCCCTCCACTTGGACATCACCCCTTACTCTCCTGCCTGACTCACACCCTTCTGCCCTCCCTGACTCCCAAGGCGAAATTAGGGTTCCTCCCTGCACCTGCTCGGTATTCCCAGCCCTGATTACACTGAGGCACTGAAGCTGAGGCTAACTCGTGTCTCTGCATGCCGGGACGTGGCTCTTGGAGAGCAGTGTGTGAGGTCATGGGGTCCACATATACCCAGGGCCTAGTACAGAGCCTGGACATAAAGGCAGCTCAGGAAAGGTAAGTCTATCTCTGTCACCTATAACTACAACTGCATCCACGTTCTCATGACACATACCAATGTATGAATTTAATTTTGACCAGATCTCCACAGGTAGGTACCGTTACTACCTCCCATCACTTTTGCAAGTGAGGACACAGAGGCACAATGGTGTTAAGTGACTTGCTCAAGATCTCACAGCTGGTGGCTGGAGCTGGTCTTTGTATTTCCAGAGCAGCCCCTCAGTGCTGGCAGTCCCAACTCCAGAGAGGACCCACTGCGGCTGCTCCACCGCCCCCTTACCATCCTGCCCTATCCAGGCAGGGCAATGACTGAGTCTATCCCAGCCCCAATCTGCTTGTCATGCACCTTTTAAACAACCTCTTCCCAAGCAAGGCTTGTCTGTGGCTGACTGACTGAAAGTCCAACAAAGTGGCAGACAGACAGTGACCCTTTGGGCCCATTTTAGGAAGGAGGGTTTGAAGAGTGCCGAGGGCCTATGTATAGAGAACACATTTCCTCTTCCCGCGGAAACGCCCCCTTCCCTGCAATGTTCTCGGAATGGGCATGTCTGTCTCCCTGCAGAATTTCCAGGGTTTCACAGCCCGATAGTGACAGGGATTGGGGGGAGGGGATGGCCCAGCTGGCCACGCTGCGGTGACATTCATATTGTACCTAAGAAATGCCAAACTGAAGGCCAGTTGTTGTGCCTCACACCTGTAATCCCAGCACTTTGGGAGGCCAAGATGGGCGGGTCATTTGAGGCTAGGAGTTCAAGACCAGCCTGGTCAATATGGTGATAACCCATCTCTACTAAAAATAAAAAAATTAGCTGGGCATGGTGGCAGGTGCCTGTAATCTCAGCCACTTGGAAGGCTGATGCAGTAGAATCACTTGAACCTGGAGGCAAAGGTTGTAGAGAGCTGAGATCGTGCCACTGTACTCTAGCCTGGGTGACTGAGTGAGACCCTGTCTCAAAAAAAAAAAAAAAAAAAAGACGCCAAACCAGGGCTCCAGGTGAGCACCTCAGCTGTGCTCCAGGCTCCCCTTCCGGTGCCTCTGTGTCTTTGTTCCCATTTAATGGCTCCCCAAAGCTCTGGGCTGGCACTCGGAGGTATGTACTCGTGCATTTTACTACTTGTTGAGGCTCTAATAAGAGGCCCAGGGACAAGAAGTCAAAGCCAGTGGCTAAAATTATGTCCTCCTCTGCTCAAAAACCTTCCATGGCTCCCTATTACCTGCTGAATTAATTTCAGACCCATACCCTAGTGTCAAGGCTATCCACAGTCTGGCTGGGCTTAGTGTTCTTGCAGCTACCTCTTCCCTGGTGCACCCCAGACTATTCTCTCATTGCTGGTTCCTCTAACCTTTCATTCTGTTACTGCTGTCCAAACTCCGATCCACCCCCGAGGCCCATCCCAAATACCCCTCTCCTAGAGAGTCCCTAGCCATTCACTGGTCTTGACCCTGGAGCCCCTGGTCACCCCTCTCCTGGAACGTGTGGCAGAATCTGCCATTCCTGAAAACTGTCTGTGTGTGCCCCACTTTCCTCCCTGTGAAGGAGAAGTTTGTACATCTAACTCATTTTTGCATCTTATGTAGTACCTCATACAGGGCTCAACATCTCTGCCCAATTTAGTAGAATCTGGGATTTCCATTGCCAGCCACAGAGGGCCAGCATAACCTTCCTTCTGTGGGGCTGATGCCCCCATCAGACACTGCAGTGGGCAGCAAGCAGTGACAGAGGGCTTGCTGGAATGCATGGGGCAAGGCAGGGTTTACCCCCAATGCCCTGGCCCCTGCCAAGACTCCCTACTACCCCCTTCCCCACAGGAGGAGGCAGGCGCAGGATGTGCGTGGTGGCTGAAGATGCCCAGCACACCGCCACAGGCACCTTCAGGAAGATAGTGACCAGACACTTGTTCGGTCAAATATTTAGTACATATTTTTTGAGCTTTTCCAATGTGCCGGCTGCTCTGCCCAGCACTGAAGTCATCCTAAGCATGATAAGCGGGACTGCCACTTAAAATCAGAATGGGGAGACACTTCGCCGAGGGGAGAAATAACTAAGGAACATAATTCAAGGCAGAGGTAAGCACTACAAGGAAAACAAGGCTCAAAGTGGGCTTGAAGGTCACTGAGGCTGCTAGCTTAGATGGATTCACCCTGGAGAAGCTGTCTCACGCAGGTGTATTTTGGTCTATGGGACAGTCACCGGCTGGGCACCAAGGAGTCCAGGTAGCTCCTGGAGACAGCAAGGCACCTGCAGGGACCAAGGCCTGGAGGAGGGCTCAGGAGGCCTCTGCCTCCCCCATCAGCCTCCCTCAGCAGAACCCACTGCAGCCCAGGAAGACCAGTGGCCACTCAGTGCTAGTGCCCGTCCTCGAGGTCAGCCCTTGCCCTGCGGCCAGCATGTGGGGGAGAGGGTGCAGCTGAGACTGGCTGCTGCCGAGCGCCTGATTTATAAGGCATGTCTTCCGATTCTCCCCAATGCTGGCATTACCAGCAAGACTAATTCCATCATTTGGGCCTTTATAATTGCATCTGCAAGTGCTTATTTCTGTGATGGACAATGCCAGCAGAAGTGTAATTTTCTTCTGCTGACAAAAAGGAAAAAAATAAATACATACGGGGGGAACAATTCCAGGGTTAAGACAAGGTGATTGGAGGAGCCTATGGTGGGGGAATGGCGACATCCTTGGACTGGCAAGGCCTGAGTTGGCAACGCCAGTCTTTCTCCTGGCTGCAGCGATAGGAAGGTGCAAGGGGGTGCCCCTCTGACATTTCGTTTTGAGCACTTAACTATGAGCCACTAAATTTACCAAGCATTTCCTGCACTTTATTTCATTCCATCTCCCCAACAGCCCTATGGGACCAGCACCATAGTATCCCCATTTTACAGATGAAGAAAGGGACAGAGACTCAGAGAGGTCAACCAACTTGCCCAGGGTGAAACAGTCACAGCACTAGAACATGAACCCAATGGCCGGGAGCAGTGGCTCACGCCTATAATCCCAGCACTTTGGGAGGCCAAGGCAGGCAGATCACGAGGTCAGGAGATCAAGACCATCCTGGCCAGCATGGTGAAGCCCTGTCTCTACTAAAAATACAAAAAATTAGCTGGACATGGTAGTGGGTGCCTATAGTCCTAGCTACTTGGGAGGCTGAGGCAGGAGAATTGCTTGAACCCTGGAGGTGGAGGTTGCAGTGAGCCAAGATCCTGCCACTGCACTCTAACCTGGCGACAGAGTGAGACTCCCTCTCAAAAACAGCATTAACAAAATGAAACATGAACCCAACATGGTTAACTCCAAGGTGTGTGCTCTTAAGACCTCCCCTTCCCTGCTCCTCCCATTGGTGGGGTTGGGGGAGCGAAGTCTCCCTGCAGCTCGAGTGCTCAGCCATGGGGTCCAGGGTGCTCCTACTGGGGTCATCCTCCTAGCCCTGTCAATGCTAGATGCCTACAGGCAGTGTCCCCTCCTTGCCATGGTGGCTTCTGCTCCCTATGTTCTGCTTGGACAGAGCGGGCTCCCAGCAACCCTAGCCATGCCCACCAGCAAAGGTGGCAGGGGTCTCTGGCTGTGGCCCCAGGATGCAGCCCCTGAGCCTACACCCTCAGATAGCCCACCGGGAGCCTCCCACAGACTCTTAAAGAAGGACCCCACCCCTGCCCCAAGCTTGGTTTTGGTCTGTATAGGTAGCTCAGGGCCTGAATTGGAGGGAGCTGTGTGGTCCAACCTGAGGCCACCTTGGAAGAACGTGGCAGTCTGGCTGGCTGCAGGCACCCCTCCTGACCCACCCAGGGCTCTTCCCACGGCACTCTCTCATACAGTTCGCCCTTCATCTTGTGCCTTCAGAACTCTCTGCCCAGCCCAGCTCTCAGCCCTCTGGTGCTCAGTGCAACATCCCATGCCCACTCTCCTGGGACCCACTATTCCAACAGCACCCAGGCCCTCCTGGGTCTTTGTCCCCTTCCTGAGAACCCCTTCTTATCCAGCGTGTCTTTGCAATGATCAGCCACCATCTCTCACCCTTTTCCATTGATTTGCTCTGGAACAGGGTCCCCTCACCTTACGTGGTGCCTGCCTTGCATGTCTTTGTGTCATCTCTCTTCCTGTGTCTTCCCTACTTCTTTAAATACATGCACGCACCGCACACGACCCCTTTCTCTCGCTTCCTGTCTCTGTGCCTCAGGCAGCTGCCAATGGCTCTCTGCATCCCGCACCCTCTGCGCACTCTCCTGGGAACTCTCCTTTTGTCTCTCTGTCTGGCTCAGGTAGACCCCACTCAGAGACCTCTGCACCTACACATACACACATGCACGCACGCATGCGTGCACACACACACACACACACACAACACATTCTCCCTCTCTTTCTCTGCCTCAAGCAACACCCCTACTTGTCCCCAGCCCGGTCTCAGACCCTGTGGTCTCCTCCACACCCCCTCCCTAGACACCTGGGTGTCTGTCCCCGCAGGCCACAGGCTGGCAGGCACACACTCAATCAATCCCCACCCCGCACCCGCACTCCCGTCACGCATGCACACTTGCAGGAATGCCCCGCATGGGGCTTCTGCTCTGAAGCAAGGCGGGCCCAGCTGCTTCCACAGCAGCCCTGGGTCCCAGCAACAGAGGCAGGCGGCCAGTCCCGGTGAGCAGTTCTGCTCCCATGCACAAATCTGCAGAGAAGGGCACGCAGTACAATTTGTTCAGGAAACAATAGCAATGTTTGACATGTCATAAGGATTGATGGAGCAGAAATTTACATGGGAGAATGCATTTTTAAACAGCTCTGTGGAGCCCTGGTGCTTCGCTGGTAATGCTTTCCTCATTTATCATTCACTGAGCCCCTCTGAATAAGTCCTTAAACTGTGTGAGATTAACTGCACTCTTGTAAGCTCTGGAGAGCTGGAGTGGCTGACAGAAGGCAGGAGGGACTCTGGTGTGGGAACCCGATAGTCCAGAGGCTGGGGTGACCTCCACATGCCTGCTGGGGCCTCCGAGGCCCTGTCTCCTCCCCTCCCATAGTACTGTGGATGAAGGTTCCAGCTTGTCTCTGGCATGTGAAGATAGAAGCCAATGGGCAGGAAATCCCATCCAATCTGCCCCACACTTCTAGGAAAATGCTTGGAGCCTCAGTTTTCCCCTCTCATCTCAGAAGGAAGTGATTTAATCTGAGAAGGAAGCCAGGGCCAGATGGATGGGAGCATAGCGGGTGTTAGATGGGCAAGGATGAAGTGTGGTGGGAAGCTGCTCTCTGAGTGCGTTTACGGACATTCCTGGGGGAGGCCAGCACCTGGGAGAAAGGAAATGATGGGTGCTCCAAGGAAAACGCCTCCCGTTGCACTTTGTGTGACAGATAAGAGGGCACATATCTTGGGTTGGCCATGGTATCAGGGAGTGAGCAGAGGGGTGGAGGGGAGATGTCACAGGGCTGTGATCATAGGAAAAGTCTCTTGTGCTTGCTCTGGGCCTTCTGAGCACGTGGGAGGCCTTGGAACAAAAAGGTGCTACTGGGAAGCGGGGCTGGGCTGGAGGCTCAAAGCACGGTTGGGTGGAGGGGCCAAGCAGGAGGGCAGTGAGGACAGGATGGGGACCTGACTGGTGGTGAGGCCTGCAGAGAAAGGGAAGGGGACCTTTGCTCTCTTTTGTTCCACTGTGGCCCTGGGCTGGACAGCCACCACTCCATCAGCAGTGCCCATGGTAGACATTCCTAATGGATCACAACACTGACTGCAGAGAAAGCCTCCGGATATCTCCCAACCTTTCTAACAACTAGTTGCAGAAGGAACGTGTGTTAGCACATCTTTGCTGTCCTGCTGCACTCTCTGCTCCTTGAGGGTGAGAAATGTGCTTCTCCCTGGGGGGGTGCAGTGCAAGATCAGCACAAAAAGACTCCAAAGGGATTTGTGACTAGGTGCAAAGTCATGGGAATCCCACTGAGCTCGAGGGTGAGACTTGGGTTCTGCCCCACATGCATGGCTGCGGGATGTTACGTAAGACCCTGGGGCTGGCCAGCATGCTGCATATGCCTCCTGCACAGTGCCTGCTCCTGGCTGTCCTTGTGCCAACGATCCATCCTGCAGTAGCCTCCTCACCTCACCTGCACGCTGCCCTCTCCTTCTGCTGCTCAGACAGTCCCTAGGCTCCTAACAGGCCAAGCGCTGCAGCCTCACACCCTTTGACCCCAAAGGTCCCTCTGCTAGGTCACTCTTCCCCAGAGCTCCAGGTTGTGGCTCCTTTTCTTCCCTGCGACCTCAGTGGACAGACTCCAATCTGTGTTTGCAAGGTACCTGCATTTGTAGAAGCAAACTGACTGCAACTCCAGGACAGGAGCAGAGGCTCCAGGATGAGGGAGTTAAGGCGGGTCACACAGTGGGGAGGCAGTGGGAACACCCTGGTCCCTGGCAGAGGACCAGGGTGTTCAGGGCAGCCCAGGGGGATGTGGCTGGACTCCAGGTATGTTTGGAATCTGGAGCCGACAATTCTTGCCAGTGGATAGATGTGGTAGGAGAAGGTCATGGTGTTGGTAAGAGAGTCTGGGTGAATGTAGAGTGGGCTTTCCCCCTACCACTAGAATATAAGCTTTACGAGGGCAGGAACTGAATCCATCTTGTCCCCCATGAATGCCCAGTACCCATCCAGTGCCCAATGCACAGGAAGCGCTCAACAAGTATCAGCTAAGCAGACGAAAGAATAAACGAGATATCGGATGACTTATGAGGATGCTTTTTAGCAGACAAGCTAAGGGTCTCAAACCCGGAGTAGATGGACTTCTAGGGAGGAAAGGGCATCAGAAAGATGACGATGGGGGCTGGAGGAGAGATAAAGGAAGATGGTGGGGGAGAGGGAGGAGGAGAAGGAAGAGCGGGGAGGAGGCGGGGAGAAGATCAAAGGAAGAACAGGGGGAGTAACCACAGTAACATCCACTCTGAGCCTTGGTTTTCTTATCTGTAAAATGGAGGTAATGAGAGCACCCACTTTATGGGATTACTTCGAGGATTAAAGAAGGTCATGCACACAGGTGCTTTCGCTCTGTGCTGGACACATAGGAGCCACTTTCTAAGTGGAGCTAGTATTATTATTTCCACTCCCAGTTCTAAGAGCTCTCTTTTTCCAGCCCTCCAAAAACGTGTGCGTGCTGAACCCCCTCCCAGCCCAGCCCCCCCACCTGCCTGGGCTGAGCCAGCATCGGGTCCATGGAGGTGGAGGGGAGGTGGTGCTGAGCCCTGCAGGAAGCGGGGGCTCTAGGGGAAGCCAGGCCCCGCCCTGTGTACGGATGTGTCAGTCCTGCAGGGGTGGAGGCTGACGGGCACTCTCAAGGTGTGCGGCCCTCGGCTTGTTTGTTTTCACAGACATGGGGCTGTTCTTGCGCTCCCCCACCTTCTTCTTTATTTCCCTTTATTTTATTTTAAAACCTGCAAATAAAAATTGATGGGGAGCAAATTGCTCTGGCCAGCAGCTCTGTGCTTAAAGGAGTCGTAGTGGGGGAAGCAATTACGGTATGTCAAAGGCTGTCAGAGTGGCCGGTGCTGCCTGTGCCAAGTGCCTGGCACCACCTGGCGGTCCCTGGGGCCTCTTGCCAGGGAGATGCCTGGAGGAGGAGTGTGGGGTTCCCCTTAGCAGCACAGGGATAATCAAGGTCATCCCCTTGCTGAGCACCATCTGGGGACCTGGCACTATGCAAGGCCCTTTGCACAGCCAGTCCCTAACCATTTTTTTTTTTCTTTTTTTTGAGATGGAGTCTCCCTTTGTCACCCAGGCTGGAGTGCAGTGATGCGATTCTGGCTCACTGCAACTTCCGCCTCCTGGTTTCAAGCAACTCTTGTGCCTTAGCCTCCGGAGTAGCTGGGATTACAGGTGCCCACCACCATGCTCGGCTAATTTCCTAATCCTTAAAACAACCAGAAACACAGAGGTCACATTCCATTTAACAGATGAAGAAACTGGCTGACAATAACTGCACAAACAGTAGTAATAGCTCACCGATGTAATCCTTACTGGGTTCCAGGCATTATTCTAAGAAATGTACATGTATTGACACATTTAATCTTCACTCCCACTCCATGAGACAGGTACTAATACTATCTTCATTTTATAGACTAGGGGCTCAGAGAGGTTATGCAACATACCTGAAGCCACACAGCAGTCCTAAGATTCTGCTATGTGCCAGTATGAAACCAGGTGATTTGCATCAGATGTTTCATCTACTTTTTAAAACAACCTTAGTGATTAGTACTTTTATTCAACAGGCTGTTGAGAATTTACCTTATGGGTCAGGCACTATTTCAGTGAGTGTATTATTCCATTTTCTCCCCATATTGATTCTGTATCATCATGTCCACTTTTAGCAGGAGGAACCGAGACCCAGGAATTTTAGGAACCTGCCTGAGGTCACTAGGCTGAAGTAGCAGAGCCAGGATTTGAACTTGGCTTTGATTCCCAAGTGGAAGCTCTTGAGCACACAGCTGGACTGCGTGTCAGGATGCCAGCCCTGTCCCTGGCTGGCTCTGTGGCATGGATAAGTCATTCCCCCATGTTTCAGTTTCCCCAATTGTATTAGTTATTGTATTATTAGCTGGGCTCTTCCCAGCTATGCCCTGGGAGGCCTGTGGTTCTGATTCAGCCGGGCCAGGCCAGGCAGCCTCCCAGCCCCAGAGGCTCCCTGTGAACCAGCCAGTCACTTGTGGGTGAGGGGACCCTGATGTTTCTCAAGCATCAACCACACATGCAGGAAGCCGGGAAGTGTCAGAGGTAGCCTTGGCCATCAGGGAGCTCCCTGCCTCACTGGGGAGACACAGACCCCACTTGGGGCAAGAAGAAAGACCCAGCAAGGCCAGAGGTTAAAAGTCCAAGGACGGTGTGGACAGGGAGTGGCAAGAGAGGAAAGGGCTGAGAGGAGCCCAGGGACCAAGAGTCAGCCAGGGCTTCCTGGAGGAGGCAGAGCGGGAGCTGCAGCAGGAAGGACAGGCGGGCCCTGAGATGCGGGGCAAATGCATTCCCATCGGGCAACTGAGGGAGAAGCCCCAGGAGGCTGCAGTCCAGGGAGGGTGGTTCAGAGACGGGTCGGAGAAAATACGAAAGCCAGCACTGGAAGAGCTGTCAGGTCTGAATGGCCAGCCCCTCACGTCTTTAGTACATCGTTCTATCAACATGTCCCTGTCAGTACTTGAGACATCTTCAAGGGTGTGTAATGGGTTGAATGGTGACCTCCCAAAAGATATATCCACGTCCTAACCCCCAGGACTGCGAATGTGACCTTATTTGGAAAAGGGGACTTTGAAAAAATAATTATGTGGAAGATTTTGAGAGAAGACCATCCTGGGTTATGGGGCAGGCCATAAATCCAATGACAAGTGTCCTCATAACGACATCCAGTGGAGGGGCACAGAGAAGATGCACGAAGAGACCGGACTTCTGCAGCCACAGGCAAAGGACAGCCTGGAGCCTCCGGAAGCTGCGAAAGGCCAGGCAGGATCCCCCATCAGCCCGAGGAGGGAGAACAGCCCCACCAGCCCCTCCATTTCAGGTTTCTGACTTCATAGCTGCAGGAGAATACATTTCTGTGGTTTGAAGCCACCCAGCTTCCTAGGAAATGGAAACAGGTGGTACCTGGGGAAGGGGCAGGGGAGCAAGATGCTCACAATCAGAATGGACTTGTGCCCTCTCTGGGGCCAATTATCAAGCTGGGATAATGTGGTGGAAGAGAAAAGGGGAGGGGCCTGAGAACTATGGGGACAGACACCATGTCTGAGGCCTGTTAAGCAGGACCTTATGAGCCTAGGAGCTGAGAGAAGGGGAACAGGACAGTCCAATCACCCCCCTGGGTTGCAGTGAAACCTGGGCTGGTAATGACACCTTCCACCATGACAGCATCTCCCCAGTGTCCCCACAACAAGTCATAAGTCTGACATCCTCTCTCCTCTCCCCCACCCTGTGGGATACACAGGTGTCAGGCAGCCCACAGTCTAGTGGGAAGGTGGAGAGAGGTACCTGGGTGGGGGCTGGTCACTGCCTATGCTCCAGGGACATGTCCCCACTCCAAGGTGACTTGGCGCCTGGCAGGACACCCCCATGCCTGTTGCTAGTGGGCGCTGATTGGGCCGGCATATGCGGCTCGCTAATGAACCATATTGATTCCACATTCTCCTGTTGTCGCCCTAAATGGCAAGCCACACATCTGATAGATTAAATACCCACACGATTGCCTGCCTGACATCTCCGTCACTCCGCCTGCGGGTCCCTAATGAATTTTACAGCCCCACACCACCAGAAGAAATTAAGGTCAAAGTCCCACACAGGAAATATAAATCACCTATGATCTCTGAGACCAGCAGAGGGCTTCGGGACCAGCCCCTCACTCACCTGGGCCCATGCAGTCCAGGGCTGCACCGTGATGATGCAGTGATGTATAGCTGGGTTCTGCGTGTGCACACAGGGTGGGAGGGGCATGCAGGGTGGGAGGGGGCACACTGGGAAGGGGGGTGCAGGGTGGGAGGGGGGCACTGGGTGGGAGAGGGCATGCAGGGTGGGAGGGGCGTGCTGGGAGCACCCATGCCCAAGAAGCAGCCCTCACTCCCAGTCCCCTGACATTTAGGTTCCTTACTCCTCTGCCCACCCCACCCCAGTTGTCAAAATATCCTAACACAGACTGGCGAAACCCAGAGAGAAGAGCCGCCTATCTCATTTATTTGCTTTCCAAGGAACCCAAAACACTCTGGCCTTACTGTTTTAAAATGTCCCCAGAAGATGGAGTGGGCACAGTAACGTTCTCCCCATTTTGCAGATGGAGAAACAGAGGCTTTCAGAGAAAAGGGGCTGGCCCGGGGTCATTCAGTGAGTCAAACACCTGAAACTTCTGACTTTGCAGGTGGTGATACAGCGGAAACCCAAAGGCTCTTTTGTCCTGGCTTTGTTACCCTTTTAGGTGGGTGGGTGGTTTCTCTTGCAGGAAGCTGCACTGGCACAGGGGGCACCAGGCCTGGGTTCAGCTTGGATGTCAGCTAACCAAGTTCAGTTTCTGTCTGGTCGTATCTCAGCCCCACGGTTTCTCCAGGCTCTCAGGGAGCCGTTCAGTCTCCAATGAGGGGGCGGTGTTGCCCCACGGCTAAGGGAAAGAATTTTGGCATCCTGGAGACAAGGGGGTTCATGCCTCTATTCTGCCCCTTCCATGGGGGTGCAGTCTGACACAGAGCTACTTTCTTGGAAACTCAGTGCTCTCATCTATAAAATGGGGAGGCTGATTTGGACCTCACCAGGTTGTCATGAGGCTTGGCTAACACACACGGAAGGAGCGCAGCTTGGCGCCAGACCCTCAATGTTAGTGCCATCATTTGTTTAGCAACTGCTGTGTGTCAGGCACTGGGCTAAGCATGTATTATTTCACTGACGCTCATGTCGTTTTATAATGACCTATCGTTACCCCTACTTCCAAAAGAGGAAATGGAGGCATGCAGAGGTGATCTGGCAGAGACTAAACAGCCATGCCTTCCCAAACTTTCACAAATGAACAGAAACTGTGATTTTTTTTTTTTTAGGTGGACACAATGCTACCTGGCTAAAATGCTAAATTTCCCACCCGCCTTTGCAGCTAAGTACAGCCACGTGATAAGAAGTTTGCAAAGCACTTCCAGGAATTATCCTTAAAAGGGAGGGGAGGTTTCCTTTTTCACTTCCTCCATCCTGTAGCTTGAGAGACAGATGTGATGGCTGGAGTTCTGGCAACCATCTGGGACCATGAAGATGAGGGACATACTCTAGGGATGGCGGAGAAGAGGGCTGGAAGGAGCCGCCCTCGGGTGCTCACCTGTATACTGCTTTTACATGGGAGAAAAATACACCTTGATATTATTTAAACAACTGTTTTGGGGGTCTCTGTTGCTGGTGGCTGTACTGGCTCATTGTTGATACAAGTAACCTATTCAAAATCATAGCTCAGAAATGGCTGAGTCAGGGTAGAACTGGGTGGTCTAAGGCTGGAGGACAGGGTCGTTAGGCCTTAGCTTCCTGTAGGGAACGGTGGAGGAACGCAAGTTGGCATCATCTTCCTCCTCCTCACCAGATGGGGAAGCAGAGAAGGCTCCTTCTAGAGAGGTTCAAACTTAGTTTGCTGAAAATCTATCCATTACTTGGTCATGAAATCAATCTAGTGGTTCATGGTTAGCACTTAGTGAAATCTAGCAGAATTAAATCAGAAAACGCTAGAGTGTATTATTGCATGTAATCAGGAAGTACTGCTTTGCTGCAGATAAGTGTCCATGTGAGTATGTGTCTTGGGTCATGAAGTTAAATGTAGTTTTTATGACAGGCATACAGAACTTTGAGCCACTCCAGAAACAAGCTGGCAGCAACTACGGCTACTATCCCCGCTACAGAGATTACAGAGCAAAATTAGGCCACCCCAAACCCACAGGCCCAGCTCAACCTCTCCCCACAACTCTGTGGTCCCCCCACCCACCTGCTGCTCCAGGCTTTCTCCCAAATGCTCGCTGGACAAAGTCTCAGACCTAGTTCCCAGTGGCTGCTCCTGCTACCCTCTCTGCTCTCTCCCCCGTCACCTGAGTTCCAGGTATGGAACTCCCATAACCTTCCCAGTGCATGGCACCAGTGGACTCTGTAAGGGGATTTGGTCTGCAGCATTTACGAACTCATTCTGGCCCTGGCATGCACAGCTGCCCACTGTCCCCTGGCCCACGGGGTCCATTTTCTTTGCTCTGGTGTTCTCCAAGCAATTGTCTCAGCAGGAACAATCAGCAGCGAACCTACTGAAGGGTGACTTCTGACAGGCGCAGAGCACAGGGGGTCACAGGCTCTCAGTGCTGGAGGTGACTGCAGGCACAGTCACATATTGTTGGCACAGGGGGTCTTAGAGAGAATCCAGCACAACCCCTTCATTGTCCAGATGAGGACGCTGCGGCCCCAGGAGCCATGGACCCGCTCAAGGTCACCCAGGGAGTGGGCAGCTCCCACCTCTCAAGGTCACTTTCCCTGGACTCTGGAGTCACCTGACTCCAAAAGGCTGGAGCCCAGCTTGGGAGGTGAGCCCTGAGGATGACTGGCAGAATGGAGAGGAAGCCAGGGGCTTTGGAGCCAGACTATCTGGGGTCTGAATCTCAGATTGGCTGCTCACTAGCTGGCTGGCCTGGGACAGGCTGCTCAGCTCTCCGGGTCTCAGCTTCTTCTACACAGTGGGTGATGAGAGATGAGGAACGCCCTATAAAATGCCCGGCTTTCACTAAGCTCACAACGCTGCTTCACCAGGCTGGTGGTGAGAGCAGCATCCTCTTGTTTTGGCAAAGGGGCAAAGGTTAGCGGCAGACAAAGCTGCTCGGTCAAGGATGGTGGATGCTGGAGGTGCTGTTGCCAGAGGCCGCAGAGCGCTTCAAAGGCGGGACAGGCAGTGAGGCCTTAAATCAATTTGCCAAAAATCAATTTGTTATATGACCAATCAGCTGAAAACCATCAGACCTCACACAAAGACACAAGGTCCAGGACAATCCACTTCAGAGGCAGAAGCGGGGGCGCCCCAGCCGCAGTGGAGGAAAGGCGGCAGCCTGCTGTGTTCTCGATCTCTTTCTCTCTTTCCTCTCTCTCCATCTCTCACTCTCTCTCTACCCCCGTCCTACCTGTCACTCCACGCCATTTAGGTTTCACAGATAGATATTTAGATGAAAGAGATAAACACAGGCAGGGGGCACTGAAGCCTGACAGACAGAGGAACTCCAGACCTGTCAATCACCGCAGCCAGCTCAGCCTCCTCCCACTCACACCCCGGCCCCTCGGAGGGAGACAAACAGAAGAGTCCAATAAAGAGTTCCAAAGTGCATCCCTAGACGACCCCCAAATGGGGGGAAGGTGTGTCCACAAAGGCCTTCCAGGCCAGCGTAGGGGCAGGGTTGGGATGACCTCCGTGTGTGTGTGTGTGTGTGTGTGTGTGTGTGTGTGTGTGTGTGTGTCCCTCTCTCTTTAGCGTCCCTCTTCCCCTCCCCAGCCTGCAGATAAAGAATTCAATTTTCTTTTAAACGGTGGGGAAATTGGAAGAGATTTTGTTCTGTTTGAGCACAGCTGGAGTCTCAGGTCTCAAGGGTTTGAGAACAATGAGATCAATTAAGATGCCAATGGTGGGGGTGTCAGGAGTGGGTGGGGAGGGAGAATACCAGGTTGGGGGCTGGGGAACGCGCTGGAAGGGCTGAGCAGCCCCTTCTAGGCCCTGGAAGTCCAGCTTCCTGTGATTCTCAGGCCCAGGCACAAGGGCTGTCTTCCCTCTTGGTTTTGCTCAAGCCTGTGGACGGGGCCTACCCCTTGCACCCTGTCATCATCTCCCAGGCTTACTAACAATTCATGTTGGCAATTTTTGTCATCAGCTTTATACAACGGTAGAATCAAGTCAAACTGATGCTATCAGAAATAGAGAGGTTCAACTGTTCTAGAAAACCATGGAGAACCCTGGGGGCCTGGCACACAGCAAGCATTGGTATACTCTGGAGCACTCGGCAAGCCTGGCCTATGAACTTGCCATACATTATTTCACAGCATTGCTGAGACTGGAATTATTCTTCCCATTTTACAGAGGAGGAAATGGAAGGCCAGAGCCCTTCAGTCACCGGCTCAAGGCCAACCCGCTGGTAGGAAGCCGAGGCAGGATCCCAACCCCACGTCGGGCCTACTTGCAGCCCTTCCCACTTGACATTTGGGATGGCACAGGGCCCACTTGGTCAGTCTGGTGGATGGAGGCAGATGCACCTTGCTGGCCTGGGAAGGAAACTAGTGAGGCAGCTCCAGCAAGGGCGGGGAGAGGAGGGTGGGGCAGCAGGAGGAATCTGGAGTCTTCTCCTGCCCCCAGCTGCATGGTTGGAGCTTGATCTCTCCCTGTCTTCTTGCAGTAGCTCAAGGCTGGTCTCTAGCTTCCACCCTGGTCCCCTCCATCCCCTACCCCCGGCTTTTTCTCCACCAAGGAGCAGCAAGGAGATCCATCCTCAGGTCTCCCCTAGGCCACCCACGATGGGCTCCCTGGCCTCATCACCTCCCGGCCTCTGTGCCCCTCCTGCTCTCTGCGCATCCACCGCAGCCAGGTTCTTGCTCTGAGCCTTTCACCTGCCTCCCTCAACTGGGCTACTCTTCCTGGATTTTCAGCCTGGATCCCCACTGGCTTCCTTCCAGGTTATTTCATGTCACTTTCCAGGAGAGGCCTGGATATAACAATGCAGTCGCAACCCCAGCCCTGGCACCCCGCCCCTGCCCAGCTGTATTTCCCACAGCACTCATCCCCATCCCACCGGCTCCGACTTCTCTTGTTCGTCATCCGCCTCCGGCCCCTGGAATGGACAGGAACACTGTCTGGTTCACCACTGTCCTCTCAGGCCCTCAACAGCCACTGGATTTGCATTTGGAGGGCACCCTTTGTCCCAGAGAGTGCAGAGCTCTGCTCTGGGAGGGGAAAGAGGAGAGCAGACAATCCAGGGAGACACAGGGGCTCCCAGAGGACCAGGAAGGCCTAGGGCATCCGGTCCTGCCCAGCAGTAGCTGGGGAAGCAGGGTCAGGTCCCACTCACCTGTCTACGGGGCCAGACTGAAAGGCTGGGCAGATTTCAGCCTTGATCTTGGACTCGCATATCCTGATTAGGACTAGGAGACCCAGGGGATCCTGGAAGCTGGTGGCCATTACACCTTTCTACCCTTGGCCTTGGTCCCTGGGCTGGGGTCTGCATCCCCAGGGATGCCTGTCCTATGAAGGGCATTCAGAAGGCCTCCAGCCCATCTTCTTGGACTGAGCAGGAGACTGAGGCCCAGAGAGGGGATGAGAATGGAACAGGGTCATACAGCAAGTCAGGGACCTGGAAGCCAGGCCTTGGGGTTCCCTGGCCGTCAGTCTTCTCCATGTGCTCACCACCTGTGGGGATGTGGGGGGAGCCCGGCACAAAGATGGGGTTATGAGGCTTCAGGCTTGGCAAACATCTTGGTGGCCAATGGGCTGGGTGGCCTTGTGTATGTAACTTACCCTCTCTGTGCCTCATGTGTCCCCATGAGGCCTCTACTGACCTCCTGCCCACATCCCTTCCTCCAGCAGCTGCCCTAGACGCCCCAGACCACCCCAGACACCAAAGTAGGAGTCCAGCCTACTTTGTGTTGCACTCACCAGGGGTGGGGACCCTGAGATAGAGAGAACCTGCCTGGGGAAGGTTTTCAGGGACGTGGGGAAGAAAGAACTTGCCAGCAAGCCCTCATACAGGGTGGTAACAGCTGAAGGACAGCAAGTCACACAGCACGCTGGGTCCCCAGAGAGGAGGCAGAGGAAATCCACAGAGGGGACATATGCCAGTTACCAGGAAGAGACGGCTTTTTAAGGGGGTGCTACCAAGGGGGCTGGCCCTTAGGGTCAGCAGATTTTGATGGTCTCAAATAGGAAGGAGGGAGAGGCAGGTGAGTAGTGAGCAAAGACGCTGTGGCAAGAAAATGCCGAGCGTTGCAGGGGCATTGAGGATCTGGGAGGGCAGGAGAGAAGGGTGTGAGGGGTATGGGCAAGGGCTGGAGAGCAGCTCAGAGTCAGGCTGTTGAGGCCTCGAATGCCAAGCCAGGTCTAGAGGGCTTGAACTCCACTGGCCCGGAAGTGCCTGGGGCAGCAGAGATCACTGTCTTTCCCCTTCCCGGTCACTGAGAGCTGGTCCCAGGCTGGGAATGGGATTTGCAGGGTTCCCCTCTGCTCTCCTGCTTTCTTTTGTGCCTCCAGGAGGAGGCGAGGGAAACTGGATTCACGGCACTGCGCTCAAACATGACCGCTCAGAAGTGGTGTGGAACTGGAGTAATGACCTCAGTGATTCTAAGCCATTTACATTTGTGTAAATTCTTGAACATTCTTCCCATTGACAGCTGGGAGATCTATGTCCTTTCCCCTTGAATGTGGACTTACCTTGGTGACTTAAAACCAATAGAATTCAGAAGAAATTCAGAGGGCTCCTTCGGGCCCTCTGTTTCCAGACTCCAGACAGTGGAGTCACCCCCATACACAAGGAACAGAGAAGGCCTCCCTACTGCACCCCTTCTGTATTCCTGACCCACAAAATCCATGGGACTTTTTAATTAAAACAGGTGTTGCTTTACACCACTAAGTTTGGGTGGTTTCTTACGCAGCAACAGGAACTGAGATGAGCTCCGTAGGAACAGAAAGCCCCAGCACTTTAGCCTTTGCTGACTGTTGACTGAATGTAGGAATGGATGAAAGCCATGGAGAGCCACTGACTGTTTGGGCAGAGAATCATAAACTCCTGTGCCAGGGCAAGCCATGTAAGCTGCAGGGCCCACAGCAACATGAGCACGCAGGACCCTCTGCACAGAAATTATCAGAATTTCAAGATGGTGAAAGCAGAGCATTAAACCAAGTTTGGGGCCCTTCTGAGTCCATGTCCCCAGACCACTGCACAGGTCACACACACACCCGGTAGCATCTACTGTCTGCCTCCCTCTGAAGAGTACCGGCTCTCACCCGCAAGCTTGTTGAAACTTTCTCTGTGTTCCACTCCTTGAGGCTAGTCTTTGTGTTAGCTTCTCAGGGTTGGGCACAGACAGGAACTCAACCAATGCACCAACTGAGAGGCCCCAGAGTCCAGGGAAGGGGCAGGAGGGGCAGGAGGGATGGGGACAAACGAAGTCCAGTGGCTTGCCCAGGGCCCACCGTGGCAGAGCTGGGCTTGTCCACAGGCTGAAAGGGTGGTGGGCAGTCAGGTCAGACCCTGGAGGCCAGTGATGAGAATACCCACTCCTGCCATCTGTAAGCCTGGCCTAGTTACACCACATCACTGCCCTGGGTCTCCCGACAACCCAGTGCTGCAGGCTGGGCCGGCACTCCTTTCACAGCCAAAGGCAGAAAATCTAGGAACCTAGAGACCTAAGGGTAAATACCCATGCTCTCTGAAGCTCCCCTGACTCCCAGATAAGACAGAACAAATCTTCAAGCTGGATATGAGTAACAGCATAGTTCTAGCAATCACATCTGCCATTTACCCAGTGCCTTCTAATACATGAAGTGCTTTAAATGCCCCATCTCTCTTCATTGTGGGATAAGTATTATTGCTATTCTCTCCACAGCACGCTCTAGAGACTGAGGGTCAGTTGGTACACAGCTAAGCATCTGCCCAGGGCTACAGAGACAGCAGGCAGCAGAACCAGAATTTGAAGCTGGGTCTCTGGTTCCAAAGCTTGCTCCTAGCAAGGTTCCCTCCTGCAGTAGTAGATAACAGCTAAGAGGCTTCCACAGACGTTGCAGAGCAATGTATCCTTCTGCTGGGTGCCGAGGGACCAGGGAGGAACTGGGGTTTGTCCCAGGGAGCACCAAGACTAAGACAGAGGCAGTGAACTGGCCTTCCCGGATCATCTGACTGGGCCATTAGGTTTCCAGCACCTTGAGTAGGGCCCATGTTAGAGTCCTTGGATTCAGCAGCATGGAGGGGCAGGGGTGATCTCTGAGCCTGCAGGCTGGGGGTGTCCCAGCAGTCACAGAGCAGGAAGAGAGGCCCTGCAGCCTTACAGCTGGCGGTGGAAGAGGTCGGCTGCACCTAGAGTCGGGATTGAAGCTTGCCTTCACCAGGGCTGTCCCAGGGCAATGACCTCGCAGCCACCTTTGCTGTGGGTAGGAAGGGAAGGAGAGATGGGGACAATCAGCAATGGGCCTGACATTGATGCAGCACGGCTGTCTGCTGATGTGGCAGAGGAGGAAGACTGGGCTGGACCAGGAGGAAAAGCCAGTTAGCTCTCGGAGGGGGAAGTGAAGTCCTTGGGAATCTTCCTGAGACTTCCAGATGGGAGCTGAGAGAGGAGATGTGAGGCAGGAGAGGGGCTCTAGAGGCTGGGGGGTGGCACATCCATGTGGCTGGGCATAAAACTAAACAGCCAGGACGGCTCTCCTTTCTCCTTGGACAGGGGAAATTGGAATTAAAGCCTCACCAACACAGAAGACCCTGAACCAGCCCCTGGCCCAGTCATCTCACTGGGGCTTAGAGACTCAGTGACGGCCAGCATCACACGGCTGCCTGAGGCAAGGCAACAGCTCCAAGGGTGGTGTCCCTGCCCAGGGCCAGTGCTCCCTGGAGGCTCAGCCAGGAGGCCAGGCATGACTTTCTGACATTTCCTGCATGTATTCCCAGCCAGCCTCTGTGCTGTGTCTTCGTGAATCATTTCACTCGATTCTCACAACCCTCCAAGGTAGGTACCTAGCAGGTTATCTCCCCCAGTCACAGAGGAGGAACTGAGACCCAGTGGCTTGTCCAGGGCCCACTGTGGCAGAGCTGGGCTTGTCTACAGGCTGAAAGAGTGGTAGGCAGCCACGTCAGACTCTGAAGGCCAGTGATGAGAATACCCACTCCTGCCATCTCTAAGTCTTACCTAGTTACACCACATCACTGCCCTGGGTCTCCCGACAACCCAGTGCTGCAGGCTGGGCAGGCACTCCTTTCATAGGCGGAAAGACAAGTCCCAGAGAAGGAGTGACCAGCTTGTAGTAAAACGAGATTGCAGGGCCTCCCTGGATGGCTTATGGCCTTGTCCAAGATGCTGCCACCCTCCCAAGGACAGGGTAGGAAGAGGGGGCGGGGAGGCAAGAGAGGAGCAGGCCTTTTGGCCGCCTCTAGCCCTCCTTGTCTGTCTGGAACTGAGAGGTGGAGCTCTGCTCCTGGGCTCAGCCAACTATAGGCTGGTCCTGGAGCCGCATACCTGCCCAGGCAGGACTCTTCAGGGCCTCTCCTTCCGACTGCGGAAGAAGCCCGTTTTGTCTGAAGTCCATCTTCTGTCCCTTTCTGCCATGCCCCATCCCCTGCAGCAGGGAGACAAGGCCCTGGAGATCAGTAAGCCCTGTACCAGGGGGGCTGCCACCCTTCCTCAGCACACTTTGCATCTCTCACTACCCAGAGGACATGGAGCTAATAAATCCAGGGACATGAGCCCCATGCCACTGGAGGCCAGGCAGGCTCCTTGCACATCCTAGGTACAGCCTCTGCCAGCAGTTTCCCAAACACCTGCCACCATCCCAGGAATGCAACAGGCAACGCAATGTGGCTAGTTTGATATAGGCCTTCCCCACTATGAGAACAGCACCTCACTGGGCAGGTTTGGGGGGAGTGTCAATTTGGGAAGAAGAGAAACAGCTAAGCCTCTTGTGTTTCAAAGGAGCAGGACCCCACTTCCCGCACATCACACATACCCTCACTGCACTCCAGCCCTACAGGGCCTCTGCACATATTGTTCTCTCCACCAGTGGGGTTTTTTTTTTTTGAGAGAGGGTCTTACTCTGTTGCCCAGGCTGGAGTGCAGTGTGCGATCACTGCTCACGGAAGTCTTGACCTCCTGGGCTCAGGTGATCCTACCACCTCAGCCTCCCAAGTAGCTGGAACTAAAGGTGTATGCTGCCATACCTGGCTAATTTTTGTGTGTGTGTGTGTGTGTGTGTGTGTGGGTGTGTGTGTGTGTGTGTGTGTGTGTGTGTGTGTGTGTGTGTGTGTGTGTGTGTGTGTGTGTGTGTGTGTGTGTGTGTGTGTGTGTGTGTGTGTGTGTGTGTATAGCATTTT
>CAUYQU010102610.1:0-12645 GCA_963574635.1 Cheracebus regulus | reverse complement strand
GTTGATTATGTCAGAAGTACTAGTCTAGTAACATTTAGTACATTATAACTAGAAGCAAATTATTTTGGTTCTTCTTTATATTTTTCATTTCTGTGTTGTGATTTTTCACCTTCTGCTTCATGCTGCCTATAGTTTTAAATCTCTGAACTTAAACATAATAGCGCTTTAAACTTTCTTGTGAGCTGATTTCAGTGACATCTCCGCATGCCTCTTGACTTCTTTTTCCTTTTAGCTATATATCAGTTTCCCTCTTCTGTGTGTGGCTATTAATTTGTGATTGCATGCTCGTCCTATGGATGTCATGTGGCTGAAAGTCTGGATTCTGTGGGATCACTTTTTTTTTTATTTAAATGACGAGTTTGGGGTCTTATAGACAGTTAATTTACCATTTCTGTTGAATTTTGGTTTTAGGATTTATTAGGGAAGTTCTGAAGTAGCACTTACTCTAGCATAAGTGTAGTCCTGTTTCTAAGGGAAAAATTTCTGTCATTTCAATTGAATCAGGTCTCATATCCTGTTTTATAAATTTTAGCTGATTCAGAGGCTCCATATTTCAAGTACTATTTCCTCTTCAACAAGTGATTGTTTATGTCTTTTGGGGCTCCTCTTCCTTCTGTTATGAGTCAAAAAGATTCCCCAGGTGGAACTCTTAGAGAATGTGATGTCCACCTAATGGATTTCCCTTGTCTGATAGATAATAGCCTTGTGCTTTCTATTTTTCAGTGTCTGAAAAAAACCTTCATTTAGTGTTTCCAGTGCTATAGCTTTTTATGGTGGTAAGATAAGTCTGACACCTGTTATTTCACTTTTAAGGATATTTCTTCTGAGTATAGAATTGTATATTGAAATTTTTTCTAGCGCTTAAATATGTCATTAAACTGACATCTGGCTTTGATTGTTTTTGTTGAAAACTCATGAATCTTATTGTTCCTTGGAAAGTAACACATCTTTTGTTTCTCTGGCTACTGTCAACATCTTCTCTTCACCTTTCATTTTCAATAATTTCACTGTGATGTGACCGGATATGATTTTATTTACATTTATCTTGCATATAATTCAACTAAATGTTTGCATCTCCATGGGATTCACCGAGGATTTCTCAGCAGTTTTAAATAATTATTTGCTGTTTCTTCTTTGAGTATTGAATCTGTTTCATTTTCTTTCTCCTCTTTACTTAAGACTCAACTTCATATAGGTTAGAATTTTTGATCATGTTTCACATATCCTCTTGAATTTTGTGTTCTTTTATTTTTCCCATTCCTCTTTCTTTCAGTGTTCAGATTACACATATTCTACTTCTAGTTTGCTCATATCCTACTTCAAGTTTGCTCTCTTCTGTGTCCTATTGTGAAATATTCTATTTATAGTTTAATTCTATGTCTATTGTGTCCAATCTCATTCAATGTGCTCTTATTTCAGATATTGCGTATTTTCTATCCAGTCTACCATTGATGGGCACTTAGGTTGATTCCATGTCATTGCTATTGGGAATAGTACTGCAATGGACATACAAATACATGTGTCTTTATGATAGGTTGATTTATATTTCTTTGGGCATATAACCAGTATTGGGATTGCTGGGTAAAATGGTCGTTCTGCTTTTAGGTCTTTGAGGAATCATCACACTGCTTTTCACAATGGTTGAACTAATCTACGCTCCCACCAGCAATGTATAACTGTTCTCTTTTCTTTACAACCTTCCTAGCATCTTGGTTTTTGTTTTGTTTTGTTTTGCTTTGTTTTTGAGACAGAGTCTTGCTCTATCGCCAGGCTGGAGTGCAGTGGCACGATCCCGGCTCACTGTGACTTCCATTTTCTGGTTTCAAATAATTCTCTTGCCTCAGCCTCCCGAGTAGCTGGGACTACAGGCACGCTCCACCACGCCCGGCTAATTTATTGTACTTTTAGTAGAGATGGGGTTTCACCATGTTGGCCAGGATGGTCTCGATCTCTTGACCTCATGATCCACCCGCCTTGGCCTCCCAAAGTGCTGAGATTAAAGGCATGAGCCACCGCGCCCGGCCAACATGTTGTTTTCCGACTTTATAGTAATAGTCATTCTGACTCCTGTGGGACTGTATCTCATTGTGGTTTTGAAATGCAGTTTTCTAATGACCAGTGATATTGAGCATTTTTTCATGTGATTTTTGGCCACATGTATGTCTTCTTTTAAAAAGTGTCTATTCATGTCCTTTGCTCACTTTTTAATGAGATTGGGCTTTTTAATGCAAATTTGTTTAACTTTTTTTTTCCTTTTTATATTTATTTATTTATTTATTATTATTATTTTAATTTTATTTTTTATTGCATTTAAGGTTTTGGGGTACCTGTGAAAAACATGCAATATTGTTGCATAAGTACACACGTGGCAGTGTGATTCGTTGCCTTCCTCCCCTTCACCTATGTCTGGCATTTCTCCCCATACTATCTGGCCCCCCCGCCCCCGGGCCCCCGGGGGGGGCCGGGTGGGGGGGCCGGGGGCGCCCGGGGGGGGGGGGGGCGCGGGGGGGCGGGGGGGTGGGGGGGGGGGCATTGGGGGCGGCACGGGGGGGGGGGGGTGTTGGGGAGAGATAGCATGGGGAGAAATGCCAGACATAGGTGAAGGGGAGGAAGGCAACAAATCACACTGCCACGTGTGTACCATGCAGCAATATTGCATGTTCTTCACATGTACGCCAAAGCCTAAAATGCAATAAAAAATAAAATAAAAATAAATAAATAAGAAATTAAAAAGAAGAAAATACAAACAACATTACAGTCATAAATTTGACACGTTAGAAGAAATGACCAATTATTTCTTACAGACTACCAGAAGTCAACCATGATGGAATAATCTGAAGATCCCAATAACCATTAGAGAATTTAAATTTGTAATTTAGGAGCTCATCAGAAAGAAATCCCCAGGGTATAAGGATTCTACTGAAGAATTATATCAAACATTTTAAGAATTAAAACCAATTCTACACAATCTCTTCCTCCAAAAGATGAAAAACTGACAATGACAGTACAACAACAACAAAGAAAAAACCCTACACCTCCATGATCTCATGAACTTAGAAGAACAATATCCCCCATTAATGTATTAGTAAATACAATCCAACAATGTATAGAAAGCTGTGGTAATCAAGACGGGGTCATAATGGCAGAATGATAGCATATCGATCAATAGGATAAACTAGAGACTCCAGAAATAGACCCACACAAATATGCCAGAATGATTCATGGCAAAGGTCCAAAAGCAATTCAAGGAGGATGGACTGTCTTTTAAACAAATGGTGATGAAGCAATTGGATACCTATAGGCAAATAAATGAACTTCAATCTAAACTTCACAATTTCTAAAATAATTAATTCAAAATAGATTGTAGACCTAAACATAAAATATGAAAATATTAAACTTTACAAAAACATAGAAAATCTTTGGAATACAGAGATAGGCAAAAAAATTCTTATACTTGACACCAAAAGCATGATATATAAAAGGAAAAACTGATACACTTAGCTTCATTAAAATGTAAAACTTTAGCTCTGCAAAACATTCTCAACAGAAAAGGAAAAGACAATTACAAATTGCAATAAAATGATTGCAAACTATATATCCAATAAAAGACTAGTATCTAGAACATACAAAGAATTCTCAAAACTCAACAGTACGATAAAAGCAATCACCTTAGAAAAACAGACAAAAGACTTGGACAGACATTTCACTGATGAGGATATCCAAATGGCAAATAGGCAAATATGCACACGAAAAATATTCAGCATTGCTGACCATCAGGGAAGTGCAAATTAAAACCACAGTAAGATATCTATGTCCAATTATGAAATAAAATATAGTGATAACACAAAATTCAAGTGAGGATATAGAGACATTTCTTATGCATTTCATGTCTGAAGTATAAAATGGTACAGCTACTCTGGAAAACAGTTTGGCTGTTATTTTTTTTTTAACACTACACATGTAATTACCATATGACACAGCAATTGCACTCTTGGGCATTTTTCCCAGAAAACCTGTACACAAATGCTCATAGTGGCTTTACTCATAATAGCCCAAAACTGCAAACAATTCAGATGTTCTTCATTGGGTGAATGGTTAAACAAACAGTGAGGCATCCATTCTTTGAAATAATCCTCAACAGTAAAGGGGAGAAACTCTTGCTACATGCAACAACTTGGATGGAATCTCTAGAAAATTATGCCACTTTTTCTAGAGTGAGAAAAGGCCAACAAAAATTACAATACTGTATGATTCAACATCTATAACATTTTTTAAATGACAAAATTTCAGAAATGGAGAATAGAAAATACTGTGGTTATCAGGAGCTAAGAACAAGACAGGCAGGGAGATAGGATAGAAGTCCATGTGGTCATAAAAGAGAAAATGGGGAATCTTCCTGGTAACAGAACTATTCTATATCTTAGATGTGGTAGTGGATATATCACCTTACACAAGAAAATACTGAATACAACTAAATACACACACACACACACACACACACACACACACACACAAATGAAACTGGGAAAATGTGGATCTAAATCAGATCCATAGGTTGTATCAGTGTCAGTATCCTTACTGGGTTATTGCATAATAATATTGCAAGATGTTACACTGGGGAAACTGACTAAAGGGTATGCTAGATCTCTCTATATTTATTAAAACTTCATGTAAATCTATACCAATCTCAAAATAAAAACTTATTTATAAATATTCTGAAAAGAAAGAGAAATTAGATGGTATCAAACTTAGCAAATATTGGCATATACTGTAAAATAATAACAGTATGGTATGGTATTGGTGCAATAAAGAGAAATGGGCACCATCAAAAAGGAATATATCATCATAATTTATCATATTAACAGGAAAGAGTATGAATAAAAATTATATAATTATCTTGATAGATGCAAAATAGCCTTTAAATCGATGTAATGCTCATTCCTGATAACACCATTAATAGACTATTCAAGAGAATTTCTTTAATCTGAAAAAGAATATCAACCGAAATTATGTAGTAAACATAATATTAAAGAATAAGTTATTATAAATTATCTTCTGATATCAAGAACAAAATAAGGATGTCCACTGTTATGACATCTATTTAACTCGAACTAAAGACCCTACCTAATGCAACAAGACAGGAGAAAGAAATTTAAAAATATAACAATTAGAAATGGAAATATAGAAGTTTTATTAGTCATAGATAACATGATTCTGTATACAGAAAATCTAAAATAATATACAGGTAAACTAGTAGAATAAATTAACAAATACTGTTAGTTCACTAGAAATAATTTTGATATACAAAACCAATTCAATTTCTATATACACACAGTAACAAGTAGGAAAATCAATTTGAAACTTACTACATATAATCATAAATCAATATCCAGGAATAAATTAAACAAAAGCTATTCAAATCTCTACAGTGAAAGCTACAAAACTTTCCAGAGAGAAACTGAAGAAACCATAAATAAATTGAGGGGTACACGATATTCATGAATTAGGTTACTCAATATTGATAAGTCATTAGCACTCCCCAAATTGATCAAGAGTCAAGGTGATCTCAGTCAAAATCCCACATTTTTTTGTAGAAAATAAAAATCTAACTTTAAAATGTATAAAAAACGCAAAGAATCAAGAATTGCCAAGTCAGTCTTGAAAAATAAGTATGAAGCTTGCACAGGTTTTCCTCTACCTCCTGACTAACCCTGTGGCCCTGTCCAGTGTGGTGTGTGCTCTCTTCTAGGGAACTGTGAGTAACAACCTATCTTTTCAATGGCAGTCGTGTCCTGATTTGCTGGCCTCTCTAAACCTGTATGATAGTAAAACTTTCCTTGTAAAACACAACAACAATGAATTATCTAAAACTGCATACAACAATAATAATGAATTCCACTAACAATGTTGGGCAAAAGAAGATACAAAAGAGTATGGAATACTTGATATCACTGATATTAAGTTCAAAACAGGAAAACCCTAATCAAGGGCATTAGATATCAAGACTGGTTCCATTTGGTGGGTGTGGTGACTAAACGGGTGCACAGAGGAGAGCTCTGAGGGTGCTGGTGATGTTTCTTGATGTGAGTGTTGCCTATATGTCATGCTCACTTTTGAAAATTCACTGTGACTCATGTAAGATTTAGACATTTTTCTGTACAAGGGTTACACTTCAGTTTGTATTAGCAAAACCACTAAGAATTCAGTCACAACTATATTCAGAATAAAACAAAGCATTCCAAAACAAGAAAGAATGAAACTAAATTATCTAACATCTCATATAAAAAGTTTTGAAAAGTAGCAGTAAAATTGGCCAGGTACTGTGGCTCATACCTATAATCCTGCAATCCCAGCACTTAGGGAGACTGAGAGGGCAGATCACTTGAGGCCAGGAGTTTGAAACCAGCATCGCCAGCATGGTAAAACCCCATCTTTACTAAAATCAGCTGGGCATAGTGGCATGTGCCTATAGTTCCAGCTACTCGGGAGGCTGAGGCACAGGAATCACTTGAACCCGGGAGGCGAAGGTTGCAGTGAGCTGTGATTGTACCACTGCACTCCAGCCTGGGCAACAGAGTGAGACTCTGTCTCAAAAAATAATAAATAAATGACAATAAATATTATGCAGCAGGCAGACAAAAAGAACCCATAATATACAAAAAAAAAAAAAAGATTAAACAAAGTAGACCTAGTTCTTTGGGAAAAAAAAATCAATAGAAAACCTGCTGTCAAGTCTAATCAAAAAATAAAGCAAGACAACACAAATATGTAATAAGAATGAAGAGGGAGATATTTCAACAGCTTGGTATTTTTTAAAATTATTTACAAGTGCTATATAGAGCTTTAAGTAATTAACTTGAAAATTCCAATGAACTGCAAGATTTTCAGTGAAGCAAATTACTAAAAATGATTCAATGAAATGTAGGAACCAGGAAAGAAAGTTTCCAAGTTATAAAAGTAATATTACCAAAACCAGTAACTAGCCCAGATAATTGTACAGTCAAATTCTTTCCAATGTTCAAGAGCTCTGTCTATACAAGTACAAAAGGATGAGAAATTTTTTCTCCATGTTATGAAAAGAGCACAAGCTGAACACAAGCTGAACACAAGCATCTGAGAGAATTTCTACCAATGTTACATATGCGTCTAGGAGGAAACCCTCACCTGCTATAACAAAAAAAACAAGATGATATAGCACAGCAACAGTAAGCCAGGACCAACTTCTGGGAAAGTGCTCTTCGCTTACAGAATGGAAACACACAGAAGAGTACTCTTCTTCCACTTACTGCTATCTTTCTGGGTATGACAGTTTGAACTGCCTCAATCTGAAAATTTCATTTTGAAATTATGAGAAAAATTAAGATTATGCTCTGAGAACAGCCAAGCTGAGATAGGAAAAGGACCCAAGCCTTTGGGCTCAGCAGTGAATGGCTGAATTGGCCAGCCCTGAAGCCTTCCTAGCTGCAGTCCTCTTAAATGTGAGATAGTAAGTCTTCCTTATCGTTTAATCCACTTAAGGTTGACATTCTGTTACCTGAAGACAAGAACGTTCTAATAATGTACAAATGTGAGTTACATCTAAGCTGAGAGGAAAAAGAAAAGAAAAATAATTAATAATTTATAAAAATCAATGAAGAGATATGTAAATTTATTTGGCATATAATAAAATGTGATATTCAAGCCAATAGGGAAATGAAGGTCTACTGTAAAAATGGTAGTAGAAACCATTTAGTGAAAAATGTAAAAGCTAGGTCAATGTCACAATTTATCCCAAATCCATTACAGTTAGATGGTAGATTTTATTAAAAAATAAATCAAACCATAAAAATAACTGGAAGAAAGTATGAGTAAACAGTATCTACTTTGTGAATTGGGTATGAGTTTCTAAAAAACACAAATATTACCATTTGACACAGCAATCTCATTACTGGGTATATGTCCAAAGGATTATAAGTCATTCTATTATAAAGACATAAGCACACATATGTTCACTGTGGCAATGTTTACAATAGCAAAGACCTGGAACCAACCTAAATGCCCATCAATGTTAGACTGGACAAGGAAAACGTAGCACATATACACCATGGAATACTATGCAGCCATAAAAAACTATGAGTTCGTGTCCTTTGTAGGGACATGGATAAACCTGGAAACAATCATTCTCAGCAAACTGACACAAGAACAGAAAATCAAACACCGCATGTTCTCACTCATAGGCAGGTGTTCAACAATGAGAACACATGGACACAGGGAGGGGAGCATCACACACTGAGGTCTGTTGGGGGGTACTAAGGGAGGGACAGTGGGGGGTAGGGAGTTAGAAAGGGATAACATGGGGAGAAATGCCAGATATAGGTGATGGAGACAGAGGCAGCAAACCACATCGCCATGTATGTACCTATGCAACAATCCTGCATGTTCTGCACACATACCCCAGAACCTAAAGTGCAATAATATATATATAAAGAGAAACAGCAGAAAGATATAGCTACAACATTTAAAATAAATGATTAGCATGCAAAATATAATTTTAAAAATCTTACAAGTCAATATTAAAAAGATATGTGATTCCATAAGAAAAGCAGGTGAATTATAGCAATTCATAGAAAAAAGAAATATAAATGGCCAATGAATAAATGAAAGGATGCCAGATGTAAAACAAATGCAGCTTTTAAAAAAGGAAATATAGTTTTTCAACCATCAGTTTAGAAAGAATTTTAAAATAGTGGTATCATTTGGCAATAGTAAGGATACATGAGCACACTAATTCCTTGTTGATGGAAATGTAAATTTTAGGAATACAATTTGGCAGAAGCTGTCAAAATTTTGAGTGTTTAATCCCACATGTAGGAAATGTATTCTAAAGGAATCTCTACACAAATGAATGATTTCCAAGGATGTTCATTCACCACTTTTTTTTTTTTTTTTTTGAGACAGAGTCTTGCTCTGTCACCCAGGCTAGAGTACAATGGTGTGATCTCAGCTCACTGCATCCTCCGCCTCCCGAGTTCAAGTGATTCTCCTGCCTCAGCCTCCCAAATACCTGGGATTACAAGCATCTGCCACCATGCCCAGCTAATTTTTGTATTTTTAGTAGAGGCAGGGTTTCACCATGTTGGTCAGGCTGGTCATGAACGCCTGACCTCAGGTGATCCACCTGCCTTGGCCTCCCAAAGTGCTGGGATTACATACATGAGCCACCATGCCCAGCCTCATCATTATTTTTAATAGCAAAAAAGAAACAAACTCAAGTCCCAAAGGAGAGTGGTTAAGTCAATTATGATAATATTATGTAACACTATGCATTTAAAAAATAATATACATACATCCTAGTGTGTATAAAAATCAGCAAAGACTGTAGAGGAAAAAATAAATAACAGAATATATACAGCATGATACCATTAATGGAAAATATGTATGAATTAATATTCATATGTATATTCATAGAAAGATTGCAAGGATGCATAACAATCTGTTGTGGTTACCTCCTTTGAAAGGAGAGTAAGTATGAGAAGGATTCTCAGATTTTGCTATCTTCAATTATTATATTGTTTAGACCCATTAAAATAAAAAGGTGTTCATGAAGGATAAATAAATTATACTGTATAAAGGATATTATTAACTGGAAGACAAAAAGAAACATACCATATCAGAACCTTTAAACTATACACAGTAAAAACTAACCAGCATAGCTAGTTGAATAGTCTCTTTTTTTTTTTTTTTTTTTTTTTTTTTTGAGGCACAGCCTAGCTCTGTCACCCAGGCTGAAGTGCAATGGCACATTCATGGCTCACTACAGCCTCAACCTCCCAGGCTCAATCAATCCTTCCACCTTAGCCTCCCTAAGTAGCTAGGAACACAGGAAATAAAGTATAACAGAATATAGTAGCATATAGAATGATTAAGCCTTTCACTTCAGTTATGAGAAGCTTATAAAATGCTTGTGTACAGAACATCAATTTCTATTATATTTCCTATAATGTACCTGTTCAATAATGTTAGAAATCAGTAACTCTGAATTGGAGAATCAGAGAATTTCAGCATTCAAAAATCAACTAGTCCAATATTCTTATTTTACAGGTGAGAAAACTGAACAAAGAGCCTAGATGACATGAGTTTTCCCCATCCAATAAAAGTTTTATAGAAAAATCACAGCATTTTATTATCAAATAAAAAATATAAATTTATTAACTGTATAAAAGTGACTACTTAGTGCTATATGGGTATTACGAAGTGAACTGTGTCTCACCCAAAATCATATGTGGAAGCCCTAACCACTCAATGTGACTGGTATTTGGAGACAGGGCCTTTAAAGAGGCAACTAAGGTTAAACGAGGACTTAGGGTTCATGGATCCTTAATCCCACAGGACTGGTGTTCCCATAAAAAAAAAAAAAAAAAAAAAAAGAGACAGATAGACACCACACCTTTAATTTCAGCACTTTGGGAGGCCAAGGCAAGAGGATCACGAGGTCAGGAGATTGAGACCATCCTGGCCAACATGGTGAAACCCTGTCTCTACTAAAAATACAAAAATTAGCCGAGAGTGGAGGCAGGTGCCTGTAATCCCAGATACTCAAGAGGCAAGGCAGGAGAATCACTTGAACCTGGGAGTCGGAGGTTGCAGTGAGCAGAGATTGTGCCACTGCCCTCCAGCCTGGCGACAGACCGAGACTCTGTCTCAAAAACAAAACAAAAAAAAGAGACACCAGAGATCCCCAATGCCCACCCCCAACACATACACACATACACGCACGCACACACGCTGCCTGGCTCTCACGTGCTCCCTCTCCCTCCAATCACACACAGAGGATAGGCCATTGAGGGCAAATGCCGGCAAACAAGGAAGGGATAGGCCTTACTATAAACCAATTCTGCCTGCATCTTGATCATGGACTTTCAAGCCTCCAGAAATATGAGAAAACAAATTTCTCTTGTTTAAGGCACCCAGTCTGTAGTATTCTGTTATGGCAGTCTGAGTAGACTAATACAATGGGCTAAACAGGTTCTGAATTTAATAATCACAAAAGACTAAGCTTACTTCAGAGAGAGCTAGCATAAATAAGTACAAATCTTAGCAAGATATGTTAACAATTATAAGATGAGCAGCAACAGAAAAAAGGAAGTTGAAAGAGTGAAAAAAAATCAAAAATAGGTAAAGAACGACTTAGAGTATATCATCTTTGAGATTCCTTTGCTCTGAGTTAAATAAATATTAAATCAGTCAGTTATTCTAAAATAGAGACACATAGTTATACTGAGAGAGAGAGAAAGAGAGACCAATTTCTTTGTCATCTCTGTAATTGTCTTAGCTCTACCTTGCATTTGTGGATGACAGACAATTGCGTTCTCATCCACCCTGCAAATTACTGTTAATAGAAAATGATTCTTCGCTTGAACCTAGGAGTGCAGGTTACAGTGAGTCAAGATAGTGCCACCATACTCCAGCCTGGCATCAGAGACTGTGTCTCAAAGAAAAAAAAAAGAAAGAAAATGATTCTTTAAGACTACCAATCAAGGTAAAATACTTCTATTGCACAGAAACCACCATCAAGTGCTTTTTACAGCAACGTTCAGGAATATTTTTATTTTTATACTATTAATGTCAATGAACTTTCTCATGCAATATCTGGGTTAAATATATAAAAAGCCAGTCTTCTCAAAAAGCATTTCTTTAAAACCACTATTAACACCATCAAATATCTGATATGTTCCATTCAAGTTTTTATTACTATTCTCAATTTCCTTAATTTCCAGATCTGTAAGACACTGAGGGTAGAGATTACATCTTTTTTTAATCTATGTAGATTAAATACCCAACATAATGTCTGGTATACAGTATGTACTCCACATGCTATTTTAAAATTGTAAATGTTGAAACAATCTTCATATTTTGTGAAAATCATGATACTTTATTAAAGTAAAAGAAAAAAAAAACACTCCAACAATTGGATATTCACATGCAAAAGAATGAAGTTAGACTCCCACAACAGATACAAAAATTAAGTCAAAAGTGATCAAAGATCTAAATGTAAGAGCTAAAACTACATTAACTGTTAGAAGAAAACACAGGTATAAATCTTCTTGACCTGAGATGGGGCAATGATTTCTTAGATATGACACCAAACACATAAGCAACAAATAAAAACATTGATAAATTGAACTTTATCAAAATTAAAAACTTTTCTGCTTAAAAGGGCACTATTTAAAAAGTCTTACAAAAACAAAAACACAATGGGAGAAAAATCTGCAAACCCATATGAGGACTATCTGACAAGGGTTTAGTATCCAGAATATAAAAAGACTTACAACTCTTGCATCTTTTTTAGAAAATATGTCAAAAAGACTCCTCTTACTCAACAATAAGACATATAACCAAATTTTTTTTTTGAAAGAAAGAACAAGAGAGAAAAGAAGAAAGAAAGAAAGAGCAAGAGAAAGAGAAAAAGAATGAAAGAGAGAAAGAAAGAGGAAGAGAAAAAGGAAGAGAAAGAGGGAGAGAGAGTGGGATTCTTGTTTTATTGCCCAGGCTAGAATACAGTCTAAAAATGGGTATTAAAACCTCTTTTATGCCAATAATTGTGTTTAACAATGGAGACAGAAAGGAATAGGGGATGAAAATAACAAATAAGCAGCCAACCAATAT
>CAUYQU010102609.1:0-12397 GCA_963574635.1 Cheracebus regulus | reverse complement strand
CTCAGCCAAATTCATTACTTCTAACAGCTTTTTGATGGAGTCTTTGGGATTTTTTACATATAGTTTTTCAAATATTGACACAAAGAATTGTTGTGTGTAGCATCCCACCAGTCTCCCAGCTCACGTAGGGGAATACTTCTGTCGTCTGTAGCTAAATCTGTGCAATTCCCACATTGTTACAATTTCATTTTTTGTCTCATTCTCATTTTCAATGTAAATGAGAACATAATGTGTGTCTTGCAAGATATGATTGTGTTGCTTAAGTCATAAGTCTTCCATTTTTTTACCCCACAGGAGAGGCAAAGAACCGAAAGTATAACCCATCAAGTTTCCATAGGTTTAAAGTGTATGGAGTACCAACACCACATTTTAATGATGGACGAGCCATGGCTAAATCTTTATATTGGTTCCATGAACTACAAATGTAAGTTTAATTACATTGTGCTCAGGAACAAGTATTAGACATTTGGACTTAAAGAAAAGTTAATTTTTAAAATTTACTTTTTGAAGAGAATAAAATGATATGGTTCAAACAAAATTATTAGAAAAAAATAGAAAAAAACAGTGTAATGTATTTCACTTCTGACACCCATCTTATCCAGTTTCTACAGTGGTAAAAACGATACTTTTTTTTTTTTTTTTTTTTTTTTTTAGCTGTTTTTATTCTGAAGTTACAAGCAAGCATAAAGACCTATATGCATGTTTTAACTCTCTGGGATCAACTTTATTGTGTTTCTTAAATACCATGGACTTTCAAAACTCTACCAAGACAATTGAATTGACTTGAAATTTATTTACTTGTCTATTTTATTATGAGACAATGTCTTGCTCTGTTGCCCAGGCTGGAGTGCAGCAGGGCTATCATAGCTCACTGCAACCTTGAACTCCTGAACTCAAGCTATCCACCTCAGCCTTCTGAATAGCTGGAAATAAAGCATGAGCCACCTTCCTGTCTTGACCTGACATTTGTTATTCAGCTTTGTTGAATAGTTATTTGGGCACCTGAACATCAGACTCAACTTTTTCAAATTGTGACCTTTTTATGTCTTCATTCCATAAAAACTACTTCCCTAAGAAACAAAATTGGGTCCTTACTTTTTCATTTCCTGTAGGGTATTTTATATCTGAGCTAACACATACACTTTGGAAGATTGCTCATAAAAATCTGGGTTTCTTGTTATGCTTTAAAAAAATCAGAAGATTGTGGACACTGGTGCCATGGGTTGAAAACTGTAAATACTGGTGCCTCCCCACCCTCCCCAAAAAGACATGTCTGTGCCCTGATGCCCAGAATCTATGAATGTTACTTTGTGTGGAAAAAGGGTCTTTGTAGATGTAATTAAGTATCTTGAGGTGAAGAGATCATTCTGGGTTATCTGAGTGGGTATTAAATGGTCAGTATCCATAGAGGGGCAGAAGAAGATCTGATACACAAGAAGAAAAGACATGCAGAAGGGAAGGTATGTGAAGATGGAGATAGAAATTGGTGTCGTGTGCCGCTAACCAAGTAATGCCAACAGCCGTCAGACTTTAGAAGAAGCAAGGAATGGGCTGGGTGTGGTGGCACATGCCTATGGTCCCAGCACTTTGGGAGGCCGAGGTCAGAGGATGGCTTGAGCCCAGGAGCTTGAGGCCAGCCTGGGCAACATATTGAGAGCCCATTTCTAGAGAAAACAACAAAAAAGCAAGAAATGAATTCTCCCCTAGAGTTGTTAGAAGAAATGTGGCCTTGCTGACACTTTGATTTCAGCCTTCTGGCTTCCAGGACTGTGAGGGAATACATTTTGAAAGCCACCAGCTTTTGGTAATTTGTTATAGCAACCACATGAAACTAATGCATGGGGCTTGCATTCATATTTGCCAATAATAGGGGTAGATTTGTTCTGACCTCTGCCCACTCTAAAGGAGACAATGTCCCCCTAGGTTTCTGTAGCCTCACCATGCACACAAACTTAGCATTCCTACAGACATCCAACTTGCCTCACTCTTTTGCCTATTTTGTCTCTGTGACGATAACAGCTTTCAGTCATAGAGGCAAAATTCTGAGCTCTTTATATATTATTGGTTTAATCCTAGTAGGAACTCCACAGAATAGATGAATTATAATTTTTATTCTTCCTATTTTACAGTGAAAAAGCTGAGGTACAGAGGGGTTAAATCATTTGCCTAAGATCATGCAGCTCAGACGTATCAGGGGTAAGAATGAAAGCCAGGCAGTGTTGGCTCTAGAGGCTGCCCTAACCACTGCACCAGATTTATAGGCACTTGATTCTCAATCCCCTGCTTGCGGGCTTTAAGAATGATTTCCATTCCTCTTTCACTCCTTCATTACATGAGTTTCTGATACTTGAATTATTCAAAATTAGGATGGTAAAAGACACACGTAGAATAAATTTTTACAGTATCATAGTAAGCCTGCATGAGATAGTTTTTATTTAGGATACAGAAGAAGCATTTATATAATAAATATTTCTTAACTTATTATTATTAAAATAGTTAAACTATGCATAAAGGAGAGTATGAAGAGTTTATTTAAATATTGAAGGACTACAGAGATTTACGATTAAATATAATAAATAAATTGATAAAAGGAGACAGATATGGTTTATCCATTTTTGATGGGTTAGAAATATAAACTTGCTATTAGTTTGTAAAACATATGAGATAAACACATTAACAACAATGTGGTCTTCAAGAACGTACTAAGAGCAGAGCAAATATCAATGATTTAGGGTTGCCACAGAAAAACACACCAAGTTTATAAGGACAAATAGTATGCAGGGCATGCTTCCCTCCAACTTGTCTCTACGCCCAAGGGAACATTGTTTATGGAAGAGTGTTTTATTTAATCATACATCTTGTATTTTTTTTTTTTTTTTGAGATGGAGATTTCCTCTGTCCCCCAGGCTGGAATGCTGTGGCATGATCTTGGCTCACTGCAACCTCTACTTCCTGAGTTCAAGCGATTCTCATGCCTCAGCCTCCTGAGTAGCTGGGATTACAGGTGTGCACCACCATGCCTGGGTAATTTTTGTATTTTTATAGAGACAGGGCTTCACCATGTTGGTCAGGCTGGTCTCAAACTCCTGATCTCAGGTGATCCGCCCATCTCAGCCTCCCAAATTGCTGGGATTACAGGCATAAACCACCTGGCCCTTTTTGTATTTTGCAACTTAATTGGAATGTTATTGCTAGCAGTAGAGAAATTCTTTATTCCTTTGGTTGCAATTTAAAAAGAGGTCACTATTTCATTCAGTTTGATTTCTGTTATAAACTTGGAGTCAAGTGTGTTAGTTTACATTTTGAGGCATCTAATTTTATATGCGTGATTTAGTGTAAATTTGGTTACTCTCAACTTTGAAGGGATATATTTCCTCTGTAAAAAATGATCTCTATATTCTGCTTATGACTGTTGGTTTGAATAATCAAACCAAAATCAAATCAAACTTTGGTTTGAGTCATCCGATGGTAGGCAGGCATGTGTGAGTGCATATGTTTGTGCACATGTGTGAATGAATGAATTCATTGGCACACAAAGAGCTTCATGTGAGTTGGTTGTGAATGCTAAGAGGTTGTGTAATTATGTTGCAGTTATTGATATTCTGACATACATGGCTACCCACAGATACTTCCTGATTGTTGCAGAAGCATACTCCAGGCAGTTCTTGACTAAAAAGAATTGGCTCTGTAGAGCCTTAGAATTCTTTTTCTTATCATCTCTGCATCTTCCTAATTATGTACCTTGGAGCTGATTTTTTTTTTTTTTTTTTTGAGACAGTTTCACTCTGTTGCCTAGGCTGGAGTGCAGTGGTGTGATCTCGGCTCACTGCAACCTCCGCCTCCTGGGTTCAAGTGATTCTCCTGCCTCAGCCTCCCCAGTAGCTGGGACTACAGGCACCCACCACCATGCCCGGCTCTTTTCTGTATTTTTAGTAGAGACAGGGTTTTGCCATGTTGACCAGGCAGGTCTCGAAGTCCTGACCTCAAGGTAATCTGCCCACCTTAGGCTCCTAAAGTGCTGGGATTGTAGGTGTGAGCCACTGAGCCTGGCCTGGAGCTGATTTTTAGATTGTTAACTCTGTTTGTTAAAGTTATAGCCTAAACGGCATTGATTTATTCTGACTCCCCCTACATTTTTCCCACCCCACCCCTGCCAACAAATGGGAAGGAAATGAAGAAAGGAGATGAATTACTTACATTTCTTCTTTTGTTTCTCCACAGAGTGTCACTCTTCTCCAGAAATGTATTCAGCTCAGTATTTCAATAGTACTGGAGATACTTTGAAAAGCAAATGGAATTTAAGAATGTAATAATTTCATTGTCTTTAGTCTTAGCAAAACAATAGAGGATTATTAATTTTAATGTTATTAAATAGTGTTGTAATTTTACAGGTTTTAAAAGAAATTTTATTCATTTAATCACAGCAGAAGTAACAAAATTATTTTACAGAAAACTGGCAAAATAAAATCACTCATAATCCTGTTCACTTTAATTCAACCATTATTATCATTTTAATGTATTTTTCCCTAGTGTGGCTTCCTAGGTAGATTTTTGTATAGTTTTCACAAGAGTGCAATCCCATTTTATATCCTGTTTTCCACGTAACATAAAGTAATTATATATTGCTGTATATGCCAGCATTGAAAATGCATGCAGTATATGCTTATAAATGTAATGTGATATAATCACCCTCCACAATTGAACATTTTGATTATTTTCTTCTATTATAGTCAATGAGGCCACAAACATTTTTATAGGTATAACTTTTCTACATTTTTTTTTGAGACAGGCTTACTCTGTTGTCCAGGCTGGAGTGCAGTGGCATGATCTTGGCTCATTGCAGCCTCTGACTCCGGGGTTCAAGTGACTCTCCTGCCTCAGCCTCCCAAGTACCTGGGATTATAGGCATGAACCACACCTTGCTAAATTTTGTATTTTTAGAGACAGTTTTTGTATTTTGTATTTTTAGAGACAGTTTCACTGTGTTGGTGAGGGTGTCTCGAACTCCTGACCTTAAGTGATCTACCCACTTTAGCCTCCCAAAGTGTTGGGATTACAGGTGTGAGCCACTGCACCCAGCCTCTTTTCTACATTTTTAATTGCTATCTGGATTGTATCATTATTATTAATTCCCAGATGTGGATAAAAGGGCATGAGTACTTTTATGCTTTTTGATTCATATTGCCCAATTATTTTCAAAAGCATTGTAGGAATTTGCACTAGCAATCTATAAGTCTTCTACCATACTTTTTGCCAAAGTTAGATATTATCTCTCTCAATATATTTTTATATATTTGCTTGTTTACTAGGTTAGAAGTGGCACTTTGTTGTTCTTTGATTACTCTAGAGTATTATAAATTCTCCATGCATTTGCTTACTAGATGTGACTTATTTGTTTATATCCTTTGGTTATTTATTTGATGCTTAATTTTTTTACTTTTATTTTTTGTAGAGACAGGATCTCACTATGTTACCCAGGCTGGTCCCAAACTCCTGGCCTCAATTGATTCTCCTGCCTTAGCTTACTAAAGTGTTGAGATTATAGGCATGAACCACTGTGCCTGGCCTAATGCTTAATTTCTTTCTAGCAATTTAATGGGCTACACTTACTTTACTTTATTTTATTTTGTTTTTTTTTGAGACAGGATCTCACTCTGTCACCCAGCCTGGAGTCCAGTGGCGTAATCTCAGCTCAGCCTCTCAGGCTCAAGCGATCCTCCTAACTCAGCCTGCCGAGTAGCTGGGACTACAGGTGCGTTTCACCATGCCCAGCTAGTTTTTGTATTTTTTTTTAAGAGACAGGGTTTCACCATGTTGCCCAGGCTGGTCTCAAACTCCTGAGCTCAAGTGATCTGCCCATCTCGGCCTCCCTAAGTGTTGAGATTACAGGAGTAAGCCACTGTGCCTGGCTGGGAGCCACACTTACAATAGTGATACTAACACCTTGTTTTTATTTACTAAAAATATTGTTTGCTTACCTTATTCATTAATCAAGGTTTATTTTTATTTTAATGTAAATGAAAAAACAAATGACCAAATAAAACTTTCTTTTTAGCAGAGTTTCTTTTGAAACTACATTTGTTCCTTGAAGGCCTAATGATACTATAGTATTCTTCACCTTACGTATATTTGGCAGCCAAGAATACTTTAGGTAATAGAGATACCTGATGATGTTCTAATTTTTCAGGAAAAGGGGAACTAAGTTTGTATCCAAGAGACTGGATGATTTCAAAGAAAAGTTTCAACATAAACTTGGAAGAGTTTTAGATCCGTAAGTTAATGATTAACTTCAAATTGGTAGTTTCTTTGCACAGAATTTAAAAAGTAATCTTGTGGTAACTGTTGGTGTGCCTATTAGATTCTATCTATTAAATAAGAAAATGGTTATTTTATTATTAATCAGTTAATCTGTTAATGTCTATAGAATTTGGGATTCCAGGAAAGTGGTGAGTACTCCAAAATGCAGAAGGCACTGGGGAAGAGAGGGATAATTTTGCATAAAGCATTATTTCTGGGATAGCAGAGATTTAACTTACTGTGTTTACATTTTTCTTTGTCTTTGCTGTCTGTCTTGCTTTCTATTTATACTTTGGTAAGTTTGCTTTGAATGTGTTCTGTTTTTTCTTTGTAATTCTGGTCTCTTGAAAGAGGGTGAAAGCATTCAGTCAATGTTAATGGAAGTGGAAGACCAGACAAAAGATCTATTGGGGAACTTTTATTTGATCTTCATAGTTTGGTTATAAGATAAAATATGGGCTACTAAGAACATATGGCAAACATATTTTAAATTCCAGAGATGCCATATGGTGGGTATTTTAACTAAGGATTTGTTTTCTTTGATAGCATTGCAGAAACAATGAATGTTCCCTCAGACTACACATTTGGAGCTTGTCTCTGTCCTGAGGAGTATGGTAAATATACACACTTTCTCCATAAAAAAACTCCAAACAAATAGCAACAAAATCTCCGCAAAGTTATGCAGTTAAGCTCACCATCTTCTTATTTCAAAGCTTCTAATTTTGAAGGCTTAAAATGTTGCATTAACATTAATGAGAAAAGTATATAATACAGAAAGAAATTTTTTCATATTATGTTTGAAATAGGTACAGTTGGAAGCCCTTGTAATAAGTACCGTGTGTAGTTAAGGCTTTGAATTTTATCTAGGAAAAATAAATATGGACTATATTAAACAAGCCAGAGTGAAGTGGGGCAGTTTTTTAATGACTTTGGGTATTGTCCTAGGTCCTCGCTTGTCAAAGTGTGGTCGGCAAACTGCCAGTATTGGCATCCCCTGGGAGCTTCTTAGAAACGCATCATCTCAGGCCCCACCCCAGAACTATTGAAGCAAAAACTGCATTTTAACTGTATTTCTGGGTGAATTTTGAGCACATTCAAATATGAGAAAGCACTGTATTTTACAACCGCATAATTAAGAACCACTCTTTTCCCACCGGCCAGCCAGCTAGCCAATCAGTTAATCCATCAATCAATACATAAAGTAGCAGAAGAAACTTACTAGGATTTTGTCTTTCTTTCTAGGCAATCTAAACAGCAGACATCCAAAGGGAAAAATATGCTACAGCTTATCAGGATTGGGCTGTATATCAATGGTTTTCAAAACATGGGCTGCAGATTACCTACATTAAAATCATCTAGGGAGTTTTATTAAATGTGCACATTCCTGGGACTCATGCCCTCGATACTCTGATTCAGTAGTCTCTTATATACACTAAGGTTTAAGAACCACTATGAAAAATGTTTTAGCTAAAGTCTACTGTACGTTGGCAAATAGAATAAATATTTGTTGAGCTTATGCAAGACAGTGGTTTGGAGCACCATTAATTACCACATTAGGAAACTGTATTTTGATTCTGTTTTTACACAGATTACTAATGTTTAATGGATGCCTATCCATCTTAGAGGCTTTAATATCTTTTGAAGAGGGTAAAGGATGATTAGGAAACCATCGATTAGCTTGAAAAAGAAGTAGGTAATCATGGTAAATTCTGCCTGTTTGAGGGCAAGCTTCATGCTGGTGGGTGCTCTGTCTTGCTGTCTGTTGGAGCCTCAGGGTCCAGCACCTGGGACATCTTTCACCAATATTTATGGCATGAATTGATGAATTAAATGCCCAGTTAGGCCAGGCACAGTGGCTTATGCCTGTAAGCCCAGCACTTTGGGAGGCTGAGGCGGGTGGATCACTTGAGGTCAGGAGTTCGAGACCAGTCTGACCAACATGGTGAAACCCTGTCTCTACTAAAAATACAATTAGCCAGGTGTGATGGCATGCACTTGTAATCCAAGCTACTCAGGAGGCTGAGGCAGGAGAATCACTTGAACTCAGGAGGTGGAGGTTGTTGTGAGCTGAGATCATGCCAACACACTCCAGCCTGGGCAACAGAGCAAAACTATCTTTAAAAAAAAAAAAGCCCAGTTAATCATTTTGACAATTTGACAACACTGGCATACTTCTTGATGGTTGATTGACTTTATGTTTATACATTGAATAATAAATGAAAAGTCTTATAAAATGAAATGACTCAACATTAATAATTTAAAAAATATGTACGTATAAGTACTAGCCATGGTGCTGTATGGTGTAACTGAGAAAGGGAAATATAAGTCCTTTCTGAAATTTTTTTGGAACTCGTAGATGAACACAGATTAACTCTGGGTTCTGGCCTTTTATAACTATGATTGGGGTCAATGCATGGCACTATTCTGTGGAAAACTCCTCGGTTTGCCTGCTTCCATGCACATATTGGGCCTGGATTTCCTTCTTGTCCTTACATAGAGAAATAAAGGCAGTTGCACAAGTAACATCTCATCCCTAGGATCTGGAGTTATTGATTACATTAAGATGCCTCCAGGAAGTGTGCAAAGGTCTGTGCCAAACTCCAGAATGCACCAGGGCAGAGGCAAAGTGAAGGGGAATCCAGGGCATGTGGACATTAATGCATCATGAGAACTGGTTGCTGGCAGAGTGTAACTGTGGAGCCCACTCAGCTTTTCTGACTACCATGGTATCGTATCTAGGTCATAAGTCTCTCTTAGGGCCAGAGATTGTACTTCTGATTTCAGCTTTTTAGAAATGGCTCTTGAGTAATTGCAAGTGAGTTGATATCAGCTTCATAAATATTCTGTTAGGGCCAAGCCAAGGAAGTAGCAGCATAGGTTTCATCCACCATGCATTAAACTTGATGGGATTGTGGCAGGAAAACCATACAGGATTGAAAAAACAACAATTCAAATGATTATTTTTGGATGTTAATGGAGAGGGAAGGCCTCTGAAGATAAAAGATACTCAACCAAGAGCCATCTCATAGGAAGAAGAACTTCATTACACAAAGTAGCCACTCAAAGGGTTTATGTCTGAAGGAGGAGGAAAATACTTGTCAAAAATCATTTCTAGCAGACTTGAATTCCACTTCCAGAGCTTGTCTTGTGTCTTGCCCACTTTAGAATGATCTGGTGGTAGCTGATCCCATTTCAGATGGCCTTGGTCTGAGGCATTTGCTCCGTCCTTAGAATCAGCATGGTCTTCTCACCTGTACTTAGGACCTGTCCTTAGAAAATAAGAGTTTTATTGGCATATGTGTTATTAGCTCTTGATTGCAAAATAAATAAGCAAATTACAGGGCTATGAGTATCTTTTAAAAGAAACATGACAGAGTCTAATATGCCGTACACAGAGTAAGTACAAATATTAGTTACCCTGAATAGCAACCAATGTTGCAATTTAAATTGATCCATCCAGGGCGTCACAGCCACTGCCAGCAGGACCTTGCTCTAAAAAAGCCGAGAGTCTGGTAGGGCGTGGTGGCTCATGCCTGTAATCCCAGAACTTTGGGAGGCCAAGGCGGGTAGATCACTTGAGGTTGGGAGTTTGAGAGCAGCCTGGCCAACATGGTGAAACCTCATCTCTACTAAAAATACAAAAATTAGCCAGGTGTGGTGCTGGGAGCCTGTAATCCCAGCTATTTGGGAGGCTGAGGTGGGAGAATCACATGAACCTGGGAAGTGGAGGTTGCAGGGAGCCGAGATCATGTAACTGCTCTCCAGCCTGGGAGACAGAGTGAGACTCTGTCTCAAAATCAATCAATCAATCAATCAATCAATAAAAGAAAAGAAAAGAAAAAGAGAAAGCAGAGAGTAGTCCTGGCAGGAAGATGGGAGGCGAGTTGGCTGGGGAAAATGAACAGAGGGAGGAGGTCTCCTCTGGTGATACATCAGTCTGCCACATCTGAAGCAGCATGGTCAACTCTAGTTGGGACGTGGGTCAGGACTCCTAGTTAATGGAGCTGTGAAGGGAGGCAGGCCTCCAGTGCTGGTGGTGGCATGAGTGGAAGCAAGACTGAGAAATGGAAACTTGACTGACAGTCAACTGACAGTCAACTGGAAACTCACATAGGACAGAGCAGAGAATTTGAGTTTAATTTTTACAAGGCTCTCCCAGTTTAGTCAATTCTGAGGCACACCTGGAACCAGCCCTCGCTTTTAAATCCTCAGCATTGTAGACAAATGGCCAAGAGGTAGTCCAGCAAGGACTTCACTGCCTAAGGAGAAGACTTGATGGTTGACTGGGGTCGGTGATGTCCACACAAAATTTATTTTTTAAGATTTTCTTCGGCTGGGCGCAGTGGCTCACGCCTATAATCCCAGCACTTTGGGAGGCCGAGGCGGGCGGATCATGAGGTCAAGAGATTGAGACCCTCCTGGCCAACATGGTGAAACCCTGTCTCTAGAAAAAAAAAAAAAGATTTTCTTCTTGAGCAGAGATGTAACATGGAACAGAAATATTAATTTTCATCAATTTATGTACCTTTTTAGAGTACAGAAGGATTTTCTGATATGCTGCATAATCATGTCAGAGTTAGATGTTTCTTTCATTCACAGAGGTTGCTAGATCTCTCTTTTTAAAAGATAGAAATAATACAGAAAGACTTTAGATTTACGTAAAAAACTTCTTTTCTCTCTTCAATAGGAGCTGGTGATCTCATCCATAATAGACTTCTGGGTGAATATCTTCGAGGCAAGGATAGACAGCGAGCCCTGATTGCAGCAGTCCGGCATCACTTGAAGAAAGTTAATTACCAAAAGTTTGACACTTTGCTGGCAGCCTTCAGGCACTATGACAAGGCCAGTAACAGGGGAGAGCTTTTTGGTAATGCATGGGCTTGCAGATCCCAGCAGTTTGGTGTACATCAGGGGTCAGCAAGCTATAGCCTGTGGGCCAAATCCAGCCAACTGTTGGTATAAGTAAAGTTTTACTGGAACACAATCATGCCTGTGTTGTTTGCAGTCCTGTCCATGGCTGCTTTTGCACTATGAATGCAGAGTTAGGCAGTAGCAACAAAAACAGTATGGGCTTCAAAACCTAAAATATCTACTATTTGCCCCTTAACAGAAGATGTTTGCTGACCCCTTGTGCAGGTTATTGGTTGTCAAAGTGTGGTTCCACTACCACCATCACCATCACATGGGAACTTGTTAGAAATGCACATTACAAGGCCCATTTCAGATATACTGAGGTAGGAACTCTGGGATGGAGCCGAGCAATTTTAGCAAGCACTCTAGTGATTCTGATGCACATTCAAGTTTGAGAACCACTGTTGTGGATTATTAAACTGTAGTGTGCTGGGAGCAAGGGGGAGTGGGTAGCCCTGTGGGTCCCTGGGGAAGACTTGACAATCTACACCTAAATGTGAATATGTACACAGAGTACCTGCATTCTTGGTCCAAGTCAAGCTTAGAGTGCCTTTTCCCAGGGGAGCAGGGTATGTGGTTTTAGTTTTGAGAGTATAAGATCATTCAATGCTCAAGATACTCTAAATTTTATTCTTTGAAAAAATCAGATCAATCTAGGGCTACATAATTATCTCACATCATTTTAGGCCCTCACAGAATTGCTTTTACCAAGCTGCACTGCCTTTAGCTTATGCTAAGGAGCACTATAAGAAACTGCCATTGAAACGTGGCATATTTTTTGTTAGTATGCCCGTGGGGCTTTTATTTTTGTCACATGCATCCTCTTTATAAGAAACTAAGTCTTGACAAAGAAAATAATTGTACTTCATCTAAGTATCTGAGTGGTTTTTATGTTATGGATAGCATGAATTTTGTATTGATTATGCACACCTTTTTGGCTTTGCTTACCAGGAAGCTTGGCGCCAACTCAATAAATAATGGTAGTGACATGAATAAGAGAACCTGCTACAATATGTAGTGCTCTGCTTTTAAGAATTCTTCATTTTAGGAGAGATCCAAGATGGCCACGTAGCAGCAGCTCAGGATTGTAGCTCCCAGTGAAAGCGCAGAGAGCGAGTGGATGCCGCAATTGCAGACGAATTTTTGATGCCCACAGACTGGGAGATTCCCGGAGAAGGAGCAACACGGG